>JAZDUA010001281.1:0-100000 GCA_038098605.1 Gryllus longicercus
TAAACAACGGATGTTTCTCTGGACACAAGATGCACTGACTGGAATCGCATACATTTATAGCAAACGCCCTGAGGTTAGGTGCTGTTTGATGAGGTTTTCCAGCTGGAACAGAATTTGGTTGTGATTTTTGAGAAATGCCTTCATTAAATTCCAATGCATTTGCCCTATGGTTTAAGAAATCTAATAATTCCTGTAATCCTGACATTCTTTGTGCCGAGCCTTTACTAAGATACCACGATTCTCTAGTTTTGAAGTCTAGTTTGGAGAGTATTAAATGTTGCAAGATTAATTCACTTAAATCTATATCGAGTGATATCGATTTAAGTCCACACCAATTTGTGGAAATTTGAGAAATGAACTGTTTGAGAGAAGAAGAATCACTTTTTGTTTGGGGCAAATTGAGCAAAGCTTTGACATGGGTGTCTATTATTTTGGTTTTGTTAGAGTATCTATGGACTAATAATTCCCAAGCAGTATGAAAGTTATCACCTGACACATTTAAAGCACTGACAAGCATATACGGTTCCCCTTTTAAATGCGAAAGCAGATGCATATATTTTTCGATAGGGCTCAGTGAATGATTTTCCACTACTGCCGTTAAGAAGATATCATGGAATTGCATGAACTGATCATACATGCCTGAGAAAGTAGGCAATTTCACATGTGGTAAGCATCCCATAGGACTAGGCTTAACGACATGTGTTTTTTCTGATAATTTGGCCAATTCAGAACGACATTGGCTTTTAAATTGTATGTATCTGCTTTCCAAGTTCTCAAATGAGGGGGTTAAATCATCTAAAAATTCTTGCTTTATAGCATCTTCAACTGTAAATCTAATATCTTTCCATAATTCCTCACCCCTGTCCAAGAAACATTCTAAATTTGGTCTGCTTATATCTGAGAGAGAATTAAAATTCTCTTCGATTCTAGTCAATGTTGAATCTAAATGTAGCCATTTAGCAAAAATCTGACGTCTTTTTAGAGGCATTTTGGACTTACAGTTTGTGAAGTGCTTAAGCTATACAGAAAATCACTGATATTTGGTTTCTTTAACCAAAACAAAGATAGATGTTTGAAAGAACCACTATTACACTATACACACAACTGAAAGTGTCACTTATAATTTCACAATTATATATTTAATCACTACTTAAAGAAAAAACACAAAAGATAAGACTTTCAGATACACTAGCACAAAACTTATTGCTCCCGGGTTTCCTGGCACCAATGTTAAGGCAGCGAAATAGTTGAAAGAGGCTGGGAGAGCAGAGCATAGCATTGTTGATTAAAATAACAATGGAACATCGCCTCTTCTGTCGCAGTAGTTCTCTCGTTAGACAAGAATGTTCTGGAAAATAAATGACACACAATTTACAAGTATTGTTATTTGGCGAAGGAAACAAAGAGTATTGAAGTTGTCACAATTACCTCTGCCCAACGAAAATTGCCGTTTCCTTGCGAATTCCGTAGCCTTTATCTACGTGATTGTATTACATACAGTGCCTGGCACACTCCGAGTCGAATTCTGAAAACGTGCAAAACGCTTGTTTCCGCACTCCTTGTCGTGACGAGGCGATCAGCCGCCTGATATAGAAATTCTAAGCATCTCGCCTTTGGCAAATATACGCGGGAGAAGTCCGGTGGACCTTCGCCGGGAGCTGGTGCGATCTTTCGGTGGCACTTCGCACTAATATAACAAGTTGCATTCGACTCAAAGAACTTGCTAAAAGAAATGAATGTTTTTGACACCAAAGAAGAAGAAATTCGCGCGGGTTTTGGGAGAAAATTAAGACTATCTCGAAGGCGCCACGTTTAAAATGTATAGTCTTTTCCTTTGAAACGCCTTCAAAGAACATCAAACGCCCTGTTAATGAAGACAAGGCGCCAAATTCGAAGTAATTTGGCCGGCAATGTGTCAACATTATTCCCGCCCCCGAAGGGCGTCGAACCCGGTTACGAGTCGCAGGGCCAGGACGCTGTAGAACTGACTGTCACTTTCGACGAGCAGCGAATTCTGCCATCCTGCTTCGAATATGCTTTTTGAAAAGCTTGTTTTCGAAAGGCGAGATTAGAGAAACTGCGATATAAAAAGTCGGTGTTCCATGACCGAGTGCAATAAGTAATGAACGAATTGGGTACCGGGCGGTGCCTTGGTAATTTGATAGAGAAAGAAAAACAGCAACAAAATTAAACAATACAAAACAAGACAAGACAAAAGGACTAAGACTGAGCGAAACAAAACACGGTTTTTCGTGCGAACGAATGTCACGAATACCATCTTCCCGAGTGCTGTTCCAAATTGACGGTGCCAATTCAAAGACAAAAAGAGAATATAAAAAAAACAACAACACAACAACGAGTTAAGATATAATTATTGTAGTTCGTATCACTGAGCGGATTCACGAACCTGAAATTCAAAACAAAACAAACATCGTTTGGAGCTGTGAACTCCCCCAAACGCACAAGAGATCAAATTATTAAGATTAAGAGTAGGTAGCCAAATGTATTGGTCGATGCTTCAATGCACCATAAAAACGAAAATAAAAAAGATAAAAACTGTTCGATTTCTGGGCGATGTGTGTCGACAATACGAATGAATAATCAAAGAGAAAGGATGAACTAACTCTCAGCCTCGTGCTGTGATCGATGCAATTTTGTATTTGTGAGTTTTATTACAGTGCAACTTCTGTCGTCACCACTCTTGCACACAGACCAGGGCGCCTAGAGCCAGTTATTTTCAAAGGTTTCCCAATTCAGACGTTTTCTTGGCTGGATATTTAAAGAATCCTACCAGCAGATAACGATAGACCTAATTTTTATTAAAATGATTGGGCGTGTCATTTTAATTCCGAAAAGTGAAGAGTCGTAGACGCCCTGTGTGGGTGAGTGGTGAGCTCCAAGTTGGCACTGCAAACAGTGTTTTAGCTAATCCTGTTTTAATCACATGAATTAACAAGAAAAAAATGACAACTAGAATCGGGGGTGGCTCGGGTAGTTTCAGGTCCCCGGGAGCGCCAAGGCCCGTGGCAATATCTTAAAATCGATATTGTCCCCTGAGGGATCTCATAGATCTCTGCAAGTTTACACAGCAATTTAGAAAGTGAAATACAATTTTGAATGAGAGAGCGTTTTAAGTGTTGTTTTTTGACAATTGGATAATAAAGGAGCGTAGGTCCTGTGGGACCCAATCCTTTCAGAGCCGTTGTAAATTAGCTTGTGGCCAGGTTTTCCACTGTGTTTAAGTGGAGATCCCTCGTTAGTGGTATGACAGGCGCGTACCACGACCCAAGGTTTACAACGTGCACTGCATTTACTAATGACTGACTTTGTTAGAGATGATCTGTATTAGATTATGATGAGAATTGAACTTTTTGAAAAGTTCTAGCATGATAAGATTCCTCCTTAGCATAAGGGGAAGTAAGAAAGTATGTGAACGAGGTATCAATTGTACGTTACCTCTCACACGTTATTTCGATAAATGATTCTTGGGTAGCCTTAGTGAAACCCAATGTTTTCAGAGCCGTTATAAATTGACTTGTGGCCAGGTTTTCCACTGTAATTAAGTGGAGATCCCTCGTTAGTGGTATGACAGGCGCGTACCACGACCCAAGGTTTATAACGTGCCCTGCAAATACCAATGACCGACTTGATCGAATTGGTACGCATTAGCTTGTGCTAATAATTGAACCTTATTGATAGATTCTGATAAGATAGAGACTCCTCCTTATCGTAAGGGGTAGTAAGAAAGGTATTCTGAATGAATTAGCAATTAACGTTAAGAAGTAGTAATGAAATAGTGTTACCACCTTCATCGATCACAGGCAGCACATTCCGTTGAGAAATCTAGTTGTAGCAATTACATTAAATTGAAATGTCGAATGCTCACTTTGTGAAGACAGCTTCTTGTCAATAGTAATTTTGTTGCCAGCATCGTGTGGCTAAAACTCATAAATAATAAATAAATAACTAAGGAATAAATAACTCATAAATAAAAAAACCATAAGCGACAGAATTATTAGTACACTTGATGCAATTAGGATTCTATACACAGAAATGTAGAATGTAGTTACTTATTGTATGTTAGTGCATCCTGCTATGACCGAACCTAACAGGGTATCCAAAATGACAGGGATTTCATTAGGTAGTGATACTCTTTCTTTGAAAACTTCAAAGAACACTGAGGAGTTTAATAACATGTCGACCTTGTTCGATAAATGAAACGTGTCATCTGCTAGTTTGAGATGTGCTGGAATTTTTAATTTTGACAAATCAAGGGATGTTTGAGGCAATTTTGATGAAATAGATGGAACTATTAAACATTGCACCCCGGTTTGCCAATCATTAAACCGAGATTTGATGGTTACATTCACTTCCCCATTTGATACCGATTTTAGATAATTAACAGAATGTATCAAATAGTGACACTTTGTTCTTGGAATATTTAGTAGTTGGACAAGGCCTTCCGTTATAAAACAAACTTCACTACCCGAGTCTAGCAATGCTCTGACTGGTATATCGTTACCCCTTTTGTCAGTGACCAAAATTATAGCAGTTGGCAACAAACCCCGAAATTTCTTTGCTTCAGTAAAGACCATATGAGAGAAAACTTTTTCAGCCTCTCGCGGTTCAGCACTAACCATAGAGCATTCTCCTTCCTCTGGGGAAGATTGAGATTGTACTTTAACAAGAGTTCCTACATCTGATTTTGAGGTTATGTTGAAATTCACTACCTGTTTGTTATGATTCGGGTCATGCAAAAGAGAATGATGCTTTAGAGTACATACCCTACATGTCCCTTTGCTACAAGGGTGGTCTTTGACAGCTTTGGACAAACAATTCATGCACAATGAATTTTTACGACACACCTGTAATCTTTCTTGCACCGTTAACTGTTGAAATTTCACGCACTTAAACAACGGATGTTTCTCTGGACACAAGATGCACTGACTGGAATCGCATACATTTATAGCAAACGCCCTGAGGTTAGGTGCTGTTTGATGAGGTTTTCCAGCTGGAACAGAATTTGGTTGTGATTTTTGAGAAATGCCTTCATTAAATTCCAATGCATTTGCCCTATGGTTTAAGAAATCTAATAATTCCTGTAATCCTGACATTCTTTGTGCCGAGCCTTTACTAAGATACCACGATTCTCTAGTTTTGAAGTCTAGTTTGGAGAGTATTAAATGTTGCAAGATTAATTCACTTAAATCTATATCGAGTGATATCGATTTAAGTCCACACCAATTTGTGGAAATTTGAGAAATGAACTGTTTGAGAGAAGAAGAATCACTTTTTGTTTGGGGCAAATTGAGCAAAGCTTTGACATGGGTGTCTATTATTTTGGTTTTGTTAGAGTATCTATGGACTAATAATTCCCAAGCAGTATGAAAGTTATCACCTGACACATTTAAAGCACTGACAAGCATATACGGTTCCCCTTTTAAATGCGAAAGCAGATGCATATATTTTTCGATAGGGCTCAGTGAATGATTTTCCACTACTGCCGTTAAGAAGATATCATGGAATTGCATGAACTGATCATACATGCCTGAGAAAGTAGGCAATTTCACATGTGGTAAGCATCCCATAGGACTAGGCTTAACGACATGTGTTTTTTCTGATAATTTGGCCAATTCAGAACGACATTGGCTTTTAAATTGTATGTATCTGCTTTCCAAGTTCTCAAATGAGGGGGTTAAATCATCTAAAAATTCTTGCTTTATAGCATCTTCAACTGTAAATCTAATATCTTTCCATAATTCCTCACCCCTGTCCAAGAAACATTCTAAATTTGGTCTGCTTATATCTGAGAGAGAATTAAAATTCTCTTCGATTCTAGTCAATGTTGAATCTAAATGTAGCCATTTAGCAAAAATCTGACGTCTTTTTAGAGGCATTTTGGACTTACAGTTTGTGAAGTGCTTAAGCTATACAGAAAATCACTGATATTTGGTTTCTTTAACCAAAACAAAGATAGATGTTTGAAAGAACCACTATTACACTATACACACAACTGAAAGTGTCACTTATAATTTCACAATTATATATTTAATCACTACTTAAAGAAAAAACACAAAAGATAAGACTTTCAGATACACTAGCACAAAACTTATTGCTCCCGGGTTTCCTGGCACCAATGTTAAGGCAGCGAAATAGTTGAAAGAGGCTGGGAGAGCAGAGCATAGCATTGTTGATTAAAATAACAATGGAACATCGCCTCTTCTGTCGCAGTAGTTCTCTCGTTAGACAAGAATGTTCTGGAAAATAAATGACACACAATTTACAAGTATTGTTATTTGGCGAAGGAAACAAAGAGTATTGAAGTTGTCACAATTACCTCTGCCCAACGAAAATTGCCGTTTCCTTGCGAATTCCGTAGCCTTTATCTACGTGATTGTATTACATACAGTGCCTGGCACACTCCGAGTCGAATTCTGAAAACGTGCAAAACGCTTGTTTCCGCACTCCTTGTCGTGACGAGGCGATCAGCCGCCTGATATAGAAATTCTAAGCATCTCGCCTTTGGCAAATATACGCGGGAGAAGTCCGGTGGACCTTCGCCGGGAGCTGGTGCGATCTTTCGGTGGCACTTCGCACTAATATAACAAGTTGCATTCGACTCAAAGAACTTGCTAAAAGAAATGAATGTTTTTGACACCAAAGAAGAAGAAATTCGCGCGGGTTTTGGGAGAAAATTAAGACTATCTCGAAGGCGCCACGTTTAAAATGTATAGTCTTTTCCTTTGAAACGCCTTCAAAGAACATCAAACGCCCTGTTAATGAAGACAAGGCGCCAAATTCGAAGTAATTTGGCCGGCAATGTGTCAACATTATTCCCGCCCCCGAAGGGCGTCGAACCCGGTTACGAGTCGCAGGGCCAGGACGCTGTAGAACTGACTGTCACTTTCGACGAGCAGCGAATTCTGCCATCCTGCTTCGAATATGCTTTTTGAAAAGCTTGTTTTCGAAAGGCGAGATTAGAGAAACTGCGATATAAAAAGTCGGTGTTCCATGACCGAGTGCAATAAGTAATGAACGAATTGGGTACCGGGCGGTGCCTTGGTAATTTGATAGAGAAAGAAAAACAGCAACAAAATTAAACAATACAAAACAAGACAAGACAAAAGGACTAAGACTGAGCGAAACAAAACACGGTTTTTCGTGCGAACGAATGTCACGAATACCATCTTCCCGAGTGCTGTTCCAAATTGACGGTGCCAATTCAAAGACAAAAAGAGAATATAAAAAAAACAACAACACAACAACGAGTTAAGATATAATTATTGTAGTTCGTATCACTGAGCGGATTCACGAACCTGAAATTCAAAACAAAACAAACATCGTTTGGAGCTGTGAACTCCCCCAAACGCACAAGAGATCAAATTATTAAGATTAAGAGTAGGTAGCCAAATGTATTGGTCGATGCTTCAATGCACCATAAAAACGAAAATAAAAAAGATAAAAACTGTTCGATTTCTGGGCGATGTGTGTCGACAATACGAATGAATAATCAAAGAGAAAGGATGAACTAACTCTCAGCCTCGTGCTGTGATCGATGCAATTTTGTATTTGTGAGTTTTATTACAGTGCAACTTCTGTCGTCACCACTCTTGCACACAGACCAGGGCGCCTAGAGCCAGTTATTTTCAAAGGTTTCCCAATTCAGACGTTTTCTTGGCTGGATATTTAAAGAATCCTACCAGCAGATAACGATAGACCTAATTTTTATTAAAATGATTGGGCGTGTCATTTTAATTCCGAAAAGTGAAGAGTCGTAGACGCCCTGTGTGGGTGAGTGGTGAGCTCCAAGTTGGCACTGCAAACAGTGTTTTAGCTAATCCTGTTTTAATCACATGAATTAACAAGAAAAAAATGACAACTAGAATCGGGGGTGGCTCGGGTAGTTTCAGGTCCCCGGGAGCGCCAAGGCCCGTGGCAATATCTTAAAATCGATATTGTCCCCTGAGGGATCTCATAGATCTCTGCAAGTTTACACAGCAATTTAGAAAGTGAAATACAATTTTGAATGAGAGAGCGTTTTAAGTGTTGTTTTTTGACAATTGGATAATAAAGGAGCGTAGGTCCTGTGGGACCCAATCCTTTCAGAGCCGTTGTAAATTAGCTTGTGGCCAGGTTTTCCACTGTGTTTAAGTGGAGATCCCTCGTTAGTGGTATGACAGGCGCGTACCACGACCCAAGGTTTACAACGTGCACTGCATTTACTAATGACTGACTTTGTTAGAGATGATCTGTATTAGATTATGATGAGAATTGAACTTTTTGAAAAGTTCTAGCATGATAAGATTCCTCCTTAGCATAAGGGGAAGTAAGAAAGTATGTGAACGAGGTATCAATTGTACGTTACCTCTCACACGTTATTTCGATAAATGATTCTTGGGTAGCCTTAGTGAAACCCAATGTTTTCAGAGCCGTTATAAATTGACTTGTGGCCAGGTTTTCCACTGTAATTAAGTGGAGATCCCTCGTTAGTGGTATGACAGGCGCGTACCACGACCCAAGGTTTATAACGTGCCCTGCAAATACCAATGACCGACTTGATCGAATTGGTACGCATTAGCTTGTGCTAATAATTGAACCTTATTGATAGATTCTGATAAGATAGAGACTCCTCCTTATCGTAAGGGGTAGTAAGAAAGGTATTCTGAATGAATTAGCAATTAACGTTAAGAAGTAGTAATGAAATAGTGTTACCACCTTCATCGATCACAGGCAGCACATTCCGTTGAGAAATCTAGTTGTAGCAATTACATTAAATTGAAATGTCGAATGCTCACTTTGTGAAGACAGCTTCTTGTCAATAGTAATTTTGTTGCCAGCATCGTGTGGCTAAAACTCATAAATAATAAATAAATAACTAAGGAATAAATAACTCATAAATAAAAAAACCATAAGCGACAGAATTATTAGTACACTTGATGCAATTAGGATTCTATACACAGAAATGTAGAATGTAGTTACTTATTGTATGTTAGTGCATCCTGCTATGACCGAACCTAACAGGGTATCCAAAATGACAGGGATTTCATTAGGTAGTGATACTCTTTCTTTGAAAACTTCAAAGAACACTGAGGAGTTTAATAACATGTCGACCTTGTTCGATAAATGAAACGTGTCATCTGCTAGTTTGAGATGTGCTGGAATTTTTAATTTTGACAAATCAAGGGATGTTTGAGGCAATTTTGATGAAATAGATGGAACTATTAAACATTGCACCCCGGTTTGCCAATCATTAAACCGAGATTTGATGGTTACATTCACTTCCCCATTTGATACCGATTTTAGATAATTAACAGAATGTATCAAATAGTGACACTTTGTTCTTGGAATATTTAGTAGTTGGACAAGGCCTTCCGTTATAAAACAAACTTCACTACCCGAGTCTAGCAATGCTCTGACTGGTATATCGTTACCCCTTTTGTCAGTGACCAAAATTATAGCAGTTGGCAACAAACCCCGAAATTTCTTTGCTTCAGTAAAGACCATATGAGAGAAAACTTTTTCAGCCTCTCGCGGTTCAGCACTAACCATAGAGCATTCTCCTTCCTCTGGGGAAGATTGAGATTGTACTTTAACAAGAGTTCCTACATCTGATTTTGAGGTTATGTTGAAATTCACTACCTGTTTGTTATGATTCGGGTCATGCAAAAGAGAATGATGCTTTAGAGTACATACCCTACATGTCCCTTTGCTACAAGGGTGGTCTTTGACAGCTTTGGACAAACAATTCATGCACAATGAATTTTTACGACACACCTGTAATCTTTCTTGCACCGTTAACTGTTGAAATTTCACGCACTTAAACAACGGATGTTTCTCTGGACACAAGATGCACTGACTGGAATCGCATACATTTATAGCAAACGCCCTGAGGTTAGGTGCTGTTTGATGAGGTTTTCCAGCTGGAACAGAATTTGGTTGTGATTTTTGAGAAATGCCTTCATTAAATTCCAATGCATTTGCCCTATGGTTTAAGAAATCTAATAATTCCTGTAATCCTGACATTCTTTGTGCCGAGCCTTTACTAAGATACCACGATTCTCTAGTTTTGAAGTCTAGTTTGGAGAGTATTAAATGTTGCAAGATTAATTCACTTAAATCTATATCGAGTGATATCGATTTAAGTCCACACCAATTTGTGGAAATTTGAGAAATGAACTGTTTGAGAGAAGAAGAATCACTTTTTGTTTGGGGCAAATTGAGCAAAGCTTTGACATGGGTGTCTATTATTTTGGTTTTGTTAGAGTATCTATGGACTAATAATTCCCAAGCAGTATGAAAGTTATCACCTGACACATTTAAAGCACTGACAAGCATATACGGTTCCCCTTTTAAATGCGAAAGCAGATGCATATATTTTTCGATAGGGCTCAGTGAATGATTTTCCACTACTGCCGTTAAGAAGATATCATGGAATTGCATGAACTGATCATACATGCCTGAGAAAGTAGGCAATTTCACATGTGGTAAGCATCCCATAGGACTAGGCTTAACGACATGTGTTTTTTCTGATAATTTGGCCAATTCAGAACGACATTGGCTTTTAAATTGTATGTATCTGCTTTCCAAGTTCTCAAATGAGGGGGTTAAATCATCTAAAAATTCTTGCTTTATAGCATCTTCAACTGTAAATCTAATATCTTTCCATAATTCCTCACCCCTGTCCAAGAAACATTCTAAATTTGGTCTGCTTATATCTGAGAGAGAATTAAAATTCTCTTCGATTCTAGTCAATGTTGAATCTAAATGTAGCCATTTAGCAAAAATCTGACGTCTTTTTAGAGGCATTTTGGACTTACAGTTTGTGAAGTGCTTAAGCTATACAGAAAATCACTGATATTTGGTTTCTTTAACCAAAACAAAGATAGATGTTTGAAAGAACCACTATTACACTATACACACAACTGAAAGTGTCACTTATAATTTCACAATTATATATTTAATCACTACTTAAAGAAAAAACACAAAAGATAAGACTTTCAGATACACTAGCACAAAACTTATTGCTCCCGGGTTTCCTGGCACCAATGTTAAGGCAGCGAAATAGTTGAAAGAGGCTGGGAGAGCAGAGCATAGCATTGTTGATTAAAATAACAATGGAACATCGCCTCTTCTGTCGCAGTAGTTCTCTCGTTAGACAAGAATGTTCTGGAAAATAAATGACACACAATTTACAAGTATTGTTATTTGGCGAAGGAAACAAAGAGTATTGAAGTTGTCACAATTACCTCTGCCCAACGAAAATTGCCGTTTCCTTGCGAATTCCGTAGCCTTTATCTACGTGATTGTATTACATACAGTGCCTGGCACACTCCGAGTCGAATTCTGAAAACGTGCAAAACGCTTGTTTCCGCACTCCTTGTCGTGACGAGGCGATCAGCCGCCTGATATAGAAATTCTAAGCATCTCGCCTTTGGCAAATATACGCGGGAGAAGTCCGGTGGACCTTCGCCGGGAGCTGGTGCGATCTTTCGGTGGCACTTCGCACTAATATAACAAGTTGCATTCGACTCAAAGAACTTGCTAAAAGAAATGAATGTTTTTGACACCAAAGAAGAAGAAATTCGCGCGGGTTTTGGGAGAAAATTAAGACTATCTCGAAGGCGCCACGTTTAAAATGTATAGTCTTTTCCTTTGAAACGCCTTCAAAGAACATCAAACGCCCTGTTAATGAAGACAAGGCGCCAAATTCGAAGTAATTTGGCCGGCAATGTGTCAACATTATTCCCGCCCCCGAAGGGCGTCGAACCCGGTTACGAGTCGCAGGGCCAGGACGCTGTAGAACTGACTGTCACTTTCGACGAGCAGCGAATTCTGCCATCCTGCTTCGAATATGCTTTTTGAAAAGCTTGTTTTCGAAAGGCGAGATTAGAGAAACTGCGATATAAAAAGTCGGTGTTCCATGACCGAGTGCAATAAGTAATGAACGAATTGGGTACCGGGCGGTGCCTTGGTAATTTGATAGAGAAAGAAAAACAGCAACAAAATTAAACAATACAAAACAAGACAAGACAAAAGGACTAAGACTGAGCGAAACAAAACACGGTTTTTCGTGCGAACGAATGTCACGAATACCATCTTCCCGAGTGCTGTTCCAAATTGACGGTGCCAATTCAAAGACAAAAAGAGAATATAAAAAAAACAACAACACAACAACGAGTTAAGATATAATTATTGTAGTTCGTATCACTGAGCGGATTCACGAACCTGAAATTCAAAACAAAACAAACATCGTTTGGAGCTGTGAACTCCCCCAAACGCACAAGAGATCAAATTATTAAGATTAAGAGTAGGTAGCCAAATGTATTGGTCGATGCTTCAATGCACCATAAAAACGAAAATAAAAAAGATAAAAACTGTTCGATTTCTGGGCGATGTGTGTCGACAATACGAATGAATAATCAAAGAGAAAGGATGAACTAACTCTCAGCCTCGTGCTGTGATCGATGCAATTTTGTATTTGTGAGTTTTATTACAGTGCAACTTCTGTCGTCACCACTCTTGCACACAGACCAGGGCGCCTAGAGCCAGTTATTTTCAAAGGTTTCCCAATTCAGACGTTTTCTTGGCTGGATATTTAAAGAATCCTACCAGCAGATAACGATAGACCTAATTTTTATTAAAATGATTGGGCGTGTCATTTTAATTCCGAAAAGTGAAGAGTCGTAGACGCCCTGTGTGGGTGAGTGGTGAGCTCCAAGTTGGCACTGCAAACAGTGTTTTAGCTAATCCTGTTTTAATCACATGAATTAACAAGAAAAAAATGACAACTAGAATCGGGGGTGGCTCGGGTAGTTTCAGGTCCCCGGGAGCGCCAAGGCCCGTGGCAATATCTTAAAATCGATATTGTCCCCTGAGGGATCTCATAGATCTCTGCAAGTTTACACAGCAATTTAGAAAGTGAAATACAATTTTGAATGAGAGAGCGTTTTAAGTGTTGTTTTTTGACAATTGGATAATAAAGGAGCGTAGGTCCTGTGGGACCCAATCCTTTCAGAGCCGTTGTAAATTAGCTTGTGGCCAGGTTTTCCACTGTGTTTAAGTGGAGATCCCTCGTTAGTGGTATGACAGGCGCGTACCACGACCCAAGGTTTACAACGTGCACTGCATTTACTAATGACTGACTTTGTTAGAGATGATCTGTATTAGATTATGATGAGAATTGAACTTTTTGAAAAGTTCTAGCATGATAAGATTCCTCCTTAGCATAAGGGGAAGTAAGAAAGTATGTGAACGAGGTATCAATTGTACGTTACCTCTCACACGTTATTTCGATAAATGATTCTTGGGTAGCCTTAGTGAAACCCAATGTTTTCAGAGCCGTTATAAATTGACTTGTGGCCAGGTTTTCCACTGTAATTAAGTGGAGATCCCTCGTTAGTGGTATGACAGGCGCGTACCACGACCCAAGGTTTATAACGTGCCCTGCAAATACCAATGACCGACTTGATCGAATTGGTACGCATTAGCTTGTGCTAATAATTGAACCTTATTGATAGATTCTGATAAGATAGAGACTCCTCCTTATCGTAAGGGGTAGTAAGAAAGGTATTCTGAATGAATTAGCAATTAACGTTAAGAAGTAGTAATGAAATAGTGTTACCACCTTCATCGATCACAGGCAGCACATTCCGTTGAGAAATCTAGTTGTAGCAATTACATTAAATTGAAATGTCGAATGCTCACTTTGTGAAGACAGCTTCTTGTCAATAGTAATTTTGTTGCCAGCATCGTGTGGCTAAAACTCATAAATAATAAATAAATAACTAAGGAATAAATAACTCATAAATAAAAAAACCATAAGCGACAGAATTATTAGTACACTTGATGCAATTAGGATTCTATACACAGAAATGTAGAATGTAGTTACTTATTGTATGTTAGTGCATCCTGCTATGACCGAACCTAACAGGGTATCCAAAATGACAGGGATTTCATTAGGTAGTGATACTCTTTCTTTGAAAACTTCAAAGAACACTGAGGAGTTTAATAACATGTCGACCTTGTTCGATAAATGAAACGTGTCATCTGCTAGTTTGAGATGTGCTGGAATTTTTAATTTTGACAAATCAAGGGATGTTTGAGGCAATTTTGATGAAATAGATGGAACTATTAAACATTGCACCCCGGTTTGCCAATCATTAAACCGAGATTTGATGGTTACATTCACTTCCCCATTTGATACCGATTTTAGATAATTAACAGAATGTATCAAATAGTGACACTTTGTTCTTGGAATATTTAGTAGTTGGACAAGGCCTTCCGTTATAAAACAAACTTCACTACCCGAGTCTAGCAATGCTCTGACTGGTATATCGTTACCCCTTTTGTCAGTGACCAAAATTATAGCAGTTGGCAACAAACCCCGAAATTTCTTTGCTTCAGTAAAGACCATATGAGAGAAAACTTTTTCAGCCTCTCGCGGTTCAGCACTAACCATAGAGCATTCTCCTTCCTCTGGGGAAGATTGAGATTGTACTTTAACAAGAGTTCCTACATCTGATTTTGAGGTTATGTTGAAATTCACTACCTGTTTGTTATGATTCGGGTCATGCAAAAGAGAATGATGCTTTAGAGTACATACCCTACATGTCCCTTTGCTACAAGGGTGGTCTTTGACAGCTTTGGACAAACAATTCATGCACAATGAATTTTTACGACACACCTGTAATCTTTCTTGCACCGTTAACTGTTGAAATTTCACGCACTTAAACAACGGATGTTTCTCTGGACACAAGATGCACTGACTGGAATCGCATACATTTATAGCAAACGCCCTGAGGTTAGGTGCTGTTTGATGAGGTTTTCCAGCTGGAACAGAATTTGGTTGTGATTTTTGAGAAATGCCTTCATTAAATTCCAATGCATTTGCCCTATGGTTTAAGAAATCTAATAATTCCTGTAATCCTGACATTCTTTGTGCCGAGCCTTTACTAAGATACCACGATTCTCTAGTTTTGAAGTCTAGTTTGGAGAGTATTAAATGTTGCAAGATTAATTCACTTAAATCTATATCGAGTGATATCGATTTAAGTCCACACCAATTTGTGGAAATTTGAGAAATGAACTGTTTGAGAGAAGAAGAATCACTTTTTGTTTGGGGCAAATTGAGCAAAGCTTTGACATGGGTGTCTATTATTTTGGTTTTGTTAGAGTATCTATGGACTAATAATTCCCAAGCAGTATGAAAGTTATCACCTGACACATTTAAAGCACTGACAAGCATATACGGTTCCCCTTTTAAATGCGAAAGCAGATGCATATATTTTTCGATAGGGCTCAGTGAATGATTTTCCACTACTGCCGTTAAGAAGATATCATGGAATTGCATGAACTGATCATACATGCCTGAGAAAGTAGGCAATTTCACATGTGGTAAGCATCCCATAGGACTAGGCTTAACGACATGTGTTTTTTCTGATAATTTGGCCAATTCAGAACGACATTGGCTTTTAAATTGTATGTATCTGCTTTCCAAGTTCTCAAATGAGGGGGTTAAATCATCTAAAAATTCTTGCTTTATAGCATCTTCAACTGTAAATCTAATATCTTTCCATAATTCCTCACCCCTGTCCAAGAAACATTCTAAATTTGGTCTGCTTATATCTGAGAGAGAATTAAAATTCTCTTCGATTCTAGTCAATGTTGAATCTAAATGTAGCCATTTAGCAAAAATCTGACGTCTTTTTAGAGGCATTTTGGACTTACAGTTTGTGAAGTGCTTAAGCTATACAGAAAATCACTGATATTTGGTTTCTTTAACCAAAACAAAGATAGATGTTTGAAAGAACCACTATTACACTATACACACAACTGAAAGTGTCACTTATAATTTCACAATTATATATTTAATCACTACTTAAAGAAAAAACACAAAAGATAAGACTTTCAGATACACTAGCACAAAACTTATTGCTCCCGGGTTTCCTGGCACCAATGTTAAGGCAGCGAAATAGTTGAAAGAGGCTGGGAGAGCAGAGCATAGCATTGTTGATTAAAATAACAATGGAACATCGCCTCTTCTGTCGCAGTAGTTCTCTCGTTAGACAAGAATGTTCTGGAAAATAAATGACACACAATTTACAAGTATTGTTATTTGGCGAAGGAAACAAAGAGTATTGAAGTTGTCACAATTACCTCTGCCCAACGAAAATTGCCGTTTCCTTGCGAATTCCGTAGCCTTTATCTACGTGATTGTATTACATACAGTGCCTGGCACACTCCGAGTCGAATTCTGAAAACGTGCAAAACGCTTGTTTCCGCACTCCTTGTCGTGACGAGGCGATCAGCCGCCTGATATAGAAATTCTAAGCATCTCGCCTTTGGCAAATATACGCGGGAGAAGTCCGGTGGACCTTCGCCGGGAGCTGGTGCGATCTTTCGGTGGCACTTCGCACTAATATAACAAGTTGCATTCGACTCAAAGAACTTGCTAAAAGAAATGAATGTTTTTGACACCAAAGAAGAAGAAATTCGCGCGGGTTTTGGGAGAAAATTAAGACTATCTCGAAGGCGCCACGTTTAAAATGTATAGTCTTTTCCTTTGAAACGCCTTCAAAGAACATCAAACGCCCTGTTAATGAAGACAAGGCGCCAAATTCGAAGTAATTTGGCCGGCAATGTGTCAACATTATTCCCGCCCCCGAAGGGCGTCGAACCCGGTTACGAGTCGCAGGGCCAGGACGCTGTAGAACTGACTGTCACTTTCGACGAGCAGCGAATTCTGCCATCCTGCTTCGAATATGCTTTTTGAAAAGCTTGTTTTCGAAAGGCGAGATTAGAGAAACTGCGATATAAAAAGTCGGTGTTCCATGACCGAGTGCAATAAGTAATGAACGAATTGGGTACCGGGCGGTGCCTTGGTAATTTGATAGAGAAAGAAAAACAGCAACAAAATTAAACAATACAAAACAAGACAAGACAAAAGGACTAAGACTGAGCGAAACAAAACACGGTTTTTCGTGCGAACGAATGTCACGAATACCATCTTCCCGAGTGCTGTTCCAAATTGACGGTGCCAATTCAAAGACAAAAAGAGAATATAAAAAAAACAACAACACAACAACGAGTTAAGATATAATTATTGTAGTTCGTATCACTGAGCGGATTCACGAACCTGAAATTCAAAACAAAACAAACATCGTTTGGAGCTGTGAACTCCCCCAAACGCACAAGAGATCAAATTATTAAGATTAAGAGTAGGTAGCCAAATGTATTGGTCGATGCTTCAATGCACCATAAAAACGAAAATAAAAAAGATAAAAACTGTTCGATTTCTGGGCGATGTGTGTCGACAATACGAATGAATAATCAAAGAGAAAGGATGAACTAACTCTCAGCCTCGTGCTGTGATCGATGCAATTTTGTATTTGTGAGTTTTATTACAGTGCAACTTCTGTCGTCACCACTCTTGCACACAGACCAGGGCGCCTAGAGCCAGTTATTTTCAAAGGTTTCCCAATTCAGACGTTTTCTTGGCTGGATATTTAAAGAATCCTACCAGCAGATAACGATAGACCTAATTTTTATTAAAATGATTGGGCGTGTCATTTTAATTCCGAAAAGTGAAGAGTCGTAGACGCCCTGTGTGGGTGAGTGGTGAGCTCCAAGTTGGCACTGCAAACAGTGTTTTAGCTAATCCTGTTTTAATCACATGAATTAACAAGAAAAAAATGACAACTAGAATCGGGGGTGGCTCGGGTAGTTTCAGGTCCCCGGGAGCGCCAAGGCCCGTGGCAATATCTTAAAATCGATATTGTCCCCTGAGGGATCTCATAGATCTCTGCAAGTTTACACAGCAATTTAGAAAGTGAAATACAATTTTGAATGAGAGAGCGTTTTAAGTGTTGTTTTTTGACAATTGGATAATAAAGGAGCGTAGGTCCTGTGGGACCCAATCCTTTCAGAGCCGTTGTAAATTAGCTTGTGGCCAGGTTTTCCACTGTGTTTAAGTGGAGATCCCTCGTTAGTGGTATGACAGGCGCGTACCACGACCCAAGGTTTACAACGTGCACTGCATTTACTAATGACTGACTTTGTTAGAGATGATCTGTATTAGATTATGATGAGAATTGAACTTTTTGAAAAGTTCTAGCATGATAAGATTCCTCCTTAGCATAAGGGGAAGTAAGAAAGTATGTGAACGAGGTATCAATTGTACGTTACCTCTCACACGTTATTTCGATAAATGATTCTTGGGTAGCCTTAGTGAAACCCAATGTTTTCAGAGCCGTTATAAATTGACTTGTGGCCAGGTTTTCCACTGTAATTAAGTGGAGATCCCTCGTTAGTGGTATGACAGGCGCGTACCACGACCCAAGGTTTATAACGTGCCCTGCAAATACCAATGACCGACTTGATCGAATTGGTACGCATTAGCTTGTGCTAATAATTGAACCTTATTGATAGATTCTGATAAGATAGAGACTCCTCCTTATCGTAAGGGGTAGTAAGAAAGGTATTCTGAATGAATTAGCAATTAACGTTAAGAAGTAGTAATGAAATAGTGTTACCACCTTCATCGATCACAGGCAGCACATTCCGTTGAGAAATCTAGTTGTAGCAATTACATTAAATTGAAATGTCGAATGCTCACTTTGTGAAGACAGCTTCTTGTCAATAGTAATTTTGTTGCCAGCATCGTGTGGCTAAAACTCATAAATAATAAATAAATAACTAAGGAATAAATAACTCATAAATAAAAAAACCATAAGCGACAGAATTATTAGTACACTTGATGCAATTAGGATTCTATACACAGAAATGTAGAATGTAGTTACTTATTGTATGTTAGTGCATCCTGCTATGACCGAACCTAACAGGGTATCCAAAATGACAGGGATTTCATTAGGTAGTGATACTCTTTCTTTGAAAACTTCAAAGAACACTGAGGAGTTTAATAACATGTCGACCTTGTTCGATAAATGAAACGTGTCATCTGCTAGTTTGAGATGTGCTGGAATTTTTAATTTTGACAAATCAAGGGATGTTTGAGGCAATTTTGATGAAATAGATGGAACTATTAAACATTGCACCCCGGTTTGCCAATCATTAAACCGAGATTTGATGGTTACATTCACTTCCCCATTTGATACCGATTTTAGATAATTAACAGAATGTATCAAATAGTGACACTTTGTTCTTGGAATATTTAGTAGTTGGACAAGGCCTTCCGTTATAAAACAAACTTCACTACCCGAGTCTAGCAATGCTCTGACTGGTATATCGTTACCCCTTTTGTCAGTGACCAAAATTATAGCAGTTGGCAACAAACCCCGAAATTTCTTTGCTTCAGTAAAGACCATATGAGAGAAAACTTTTTCAGCCTCTCGCGGTTCAGCACTAACCATAGAGCATTCTCCTTCCTCTGGGGAAGATTGAGATTGTACTTTAACAAGAGTTCCTACATCTGATTTTGAGGTTATGTTGAAATTCACTACCTGTTTGTTATGATTCGGGTCATGCAAAAGAGAATGATGCTTTAGAGTACATACCCTACATGTCCCTTTGCTACAAGGGTGGTCTTTGACAGCTTTGGACAAACAATTCATGCACAATGAATTTTTACGACACACCTGTAATCTTTCTTGCACCGTTAACTGTTGAAATTTCACGCACTTAAACAACGGATGTTTCTCTGGACACAAGATGCACTGACTGGAATCGCATACATTTATAGCAAACGCCCTGAGGTTAGGTGCTGTTTGATGAGGTTTTCCAGCTGGAACAGAATTTGGTTGTGATTTTTGAGAAATGCCTTCATTAAATTCCAATGCATTTGCCCTATGGTTTAAGAAATCTAATAATTCCTGTAATCCTGACATTCTTTGTGCCGAGCCTTTACTAAGATACCACGATTCTCTAGTTTTGAAGTCTAGTTTGGAGAGTATTAAATGTTGCAAGATTAATTCACTTAAATCTATATCGAGTGATATCGATTTAAGTCCACACCAATTTGTGGAAATTTGAGAAATGAACTGTTTGAGAGAAGAAGAATCACTTTTTGTTTGGGGCAAATTGAGCAAAGCTTTGACATGGGTGTCTATTATTTTGGTTTTGTTAGAGTATCTATGGACTAATAATTCCCAAGCAGTATGAAAGTTATCACCTGACACATTTAAAGCACTGACAAGCATATACGGTTCCCCTTTTAAATGCGAAAGCAGATGCATATATTTTTCGATAGGGCTCAGTGAATGATTTTCCACTACTGCCGTTAAGAAGATATCATGGAATTGCATGAACTGATCATACATGCCTGAGAAAGTAGGCAATTTCACATGTGGTAAGCATCCCATAGGACTAGGCTTAACGACATGTGTTTTTTCTGATAATTTGGCCAATTCAGAACGACATTGGCTTTTAAATTGTATGTATCTGCTTTCCAAGTTCTCAAATGAGGGGGTTAAATCATCTAAAAATTCTTGCTTTATAGCATCTTCAACTGTAAATCTAATATCTTTCCATAATTCCTCACCCCTGTCCAAGAAACATTCTAAATTTGGTCTGCTTATATCTGAGAGAGAATTAAAATTCTCTTCGATTCTAGTCAATGTTGAATCTAAATGTAGCCATTTAGCAAAAATCTGACGTCTTTTTAGAGGCATTTTGGACTTACAGTTTGTGAAGTGCTTAAGCTATACAGAAAATCACTGATATTTGGTTTCTTTAACCAAAACAAAGATAGATGTTTGAAAGAACCACTATTACACTATACACACAACTGAAAGTGTCACTTATAATTTCACAATTATATATTTAATCACTACTTAAAGAAAAAACACAAAAGATAAGACTTTCAGATACACTAGCACAAAACTTATTGCTCCCGGGTTTCCTGGCACCAATGTTAAGGCAGCGAAATAGTTGAAAGAGGCTGGGAGAGCAGAGCATAGCATTGTTGATTAAAATAACAATGGAACATCGCCTCTTCTGTCGCAGTAGTTCTCTCGTTAGACAAGAATGTTCTGGAAAATAAATGACACACAATTTACAAGTATTGTTATTTGGCGAAGGAAACAAAGAGTATTGAAGTTGTCACAATTACCTCTGCCCAACGAAAATTGCCGTTTCCTTGCGAATTCCGTAGCCTTTATCTACGTGATTGTATTACATACAGTGCCTGGCACACTCCGAGTCGAATTCTGAAAACGTGCAAAACGCTTGTTTCCGCACTCCTTGTCGTGACGAGGCGATCAGCCGCCTGATATAGAAATTCTAAGCATCTCGCCTTTGGCAAATATACGCGGGAGAAGTCCGGTGGACCTTCGCCGGGAGCTGGTGCGATCTTTCGGTGGCACTTCGCACTAATATAACAAGTTGCATTCGACTCAAAGAACTTGCTAAAAGAAATGAATGTTTTTGACACCAAAGAAGAAGAAATTCGCGCGGGTTTTGGGAGAAAATTAAGACTATCTCGAAGGCGCCACGTTTAAAATGTATAGTCTTTTCCTTTGAAACGCCTTCAAAGAACATCAAACGCCCTGTTAATGAAGACAAGGCGCCAAATTCGAAGTAATTTGGCCGGCAATGTGTCAACATTATTCCCGCCCCCGAAGGGCGTCGAACCCGGTTACGAGTCGCAGGGCCAGGACGCTGTAGAACTGACTGTCACTTTCGACGAGCAGCGAATTCTGCCATCCTGCTTCGAATATGCTTTTTGAAAAGCTTGTTTTCGAAAGGCGAGATTAGAGAAACTGCGATATAAAAAGTCGGTGTTCCATGACCGAGTGCAATAAGTAATGAACGAATTGGGTACCGGGCGGTGCCTTGGTAATTTGATAGAGAAAGAAAAACAGCAACAAAATTAAACAATACAAAACAAGACAAGACAAAAGGACTAAGACTGAGCGAAACAAAACACGGTTTTTCGTGCGAACGAATGTCACGAATACCATCTTCCCGAGTGCTGTTCCAAATTGACGGTGCCAATTCAAAGACAAAAAGAGAATATAAAAAAAACAACAACACAACAACGAGTTAAGATATAATTATTGTAGTTCGTATCACTGAGCGGATTCACGAACCTGAAATTCAAAACAAAACAAACATCGTTTGGAGCTGTGAACTCCCCCAAACGCACAAGAGATCAAATTATTAAGATTAAGAGTAGGTAGCCAAATGTATTGGTCGATGCTTCAATGCACCATAAAAACGAAAATAAAAAAGATAAAAACTGTTCGATTTCTGGGCGATGTGTGTCGACAATACGAATGAATAATCAAAGAGAAAGGATGAACTAACTCTCAGCCTCGTGCTGTGATCGATGCAATTTTGTATTTGTGAGTTTTATTACAGTGCAACTTCTGTCGTCACCACTCTTGCACACAGACCAGGGCGCCTAGAGCCAGTTATTTTCAAAGGTTTCCCAATTCAGACGTTTTCTTGGCTGGATATTTAAAGAATCCTACCAGCAGATAACGATAGACCTAATTTTTATTAAAATGATTGGGCGTGTCATTTTAATTCCGAAAAGTGAAGAGTCGTAGACGCCCTGTGTGGGTGAGTGGTGAGCTCCAAGTTGGCACTGCAAACAGTGTTTTAGCTAATCCTGTTTTAATCACATGAATTAACAAGAAAAAAATGACAACTAGAATCGGGGGTGGCTCGGGTAGTTTCAGGTCCCCGGGAGCGCCAAGGCCCGTGGCAATATCTTAAAATCGATATTGTCCCCTGAGGGATCTCATAGATCTCTGCAAGTTTACACAGCAATTTAGAAAGTGAAATACAATTTTGAATGAGAGAGCGTTTTAAGTGTTGTTTTTTGACAATTGGATAATAAAGGAGCGTAGGTCCTGTGGGACCCAATCCTTTCAGAGCCGTTGTAAATTAGCTTGTGGCCAGGTTTTCCACTGTGTTTAAGTGGAGATCCCTCGTTAGTGGTATGACAGGCGCGTACCACGACCCAAGGTTTACAACGTGCACTGCATTTACTAATGACTGACTTTGTTAGAGATGATCTGTATTAGATTATGATGAGAATTGAACTTTTTGAAAAGTTCTAGCATGATAAGATTCCTCCTTAGCATAAGGGGAAGTAAGAAAGTATGTGAACGAGGTATCAATTGTACGTTACCTCTCACACGTTATTTCGATAAATGATTCTTGGGTAGCCTTAGTGAAACCCAATGTTTTCAGAGCCGTTATAAATTGACTTGTGGCCAGGTTTTCCACTGTAATTAAGTGGAGATCCCTCGTTAGTGGTATGACAGGCGCGTACCACGACCCAAGGTTTATAACGTGCCCTGCAAATACCAATGACCGACTTGATCGAATTGGTACGCATTAGCTTGTGCTAATAATTGAACCTTATTGATAGATTCTGATAAGATAGAGACTCCTCCTTATCGTAAGGGGTAGTAAGAAAGGTATTCTGAATGAATTAGCAATTAACGTTAAGAAGTAGTAATGAAATAGTGTTACCACCTTCATCGATCACAGGCAGCACATTCCGTTGAGAAATCTAGTTGTAGCAATTACATTAAATTGAAATGTCGAATGCTCACTTTGTGAAGACAGCTTCTTGTCAATAGTAATTTTGTTGCCAGCATCGTGTGGCTAAAACTCATAAATAATAAATAAATAACTAAGGAATAAATAACTCATAAATAAAAAAACCATAAGCGACAGAATTATTAGTACACTTGATGCAATTAGGATTCTATACACAGAAATGTAGAATGTAGTTACTTATTGTATGTTAGTGCATCCTGCTATGACCGAACCTAACAGGGTATCCAAAATGACAGGGATTTCATTAGGTAGTGATACTCTTTCTTTGAAAACTTCAAAGAACACTGAGGAGTTTAATAACATGTCGACCTTGTTCGATAAATGAAACGTGTCATCTGCTAGTTTGAGATGTGCTGGAATTTTTAATTTTGACAAATCAAGGGATGTTTGAGGCAATTTTGATGAAATAGATGGAACTATTAAACATTGCACCCCGGTTTGCCAATCATTAAACCGAGATTTGATGGTTACATTCACTTCCCCATTTGATACCGATTTTAGATAATTAACAGAATGTATCAAATAGTGACACTTTGTTCTTGGAATATTTAGTAGTTGGACAAGGCCTTCCGTTATAAAACAAACTTCACTACCCGAGTCTAGCAATGCTCTGACTGGTATATCGTTACCCCTTTTGTCAGTGACCAAAATTATAGCAGTTGGCAACAAACCCCGAAATTTCTTTGCTTCAGTAAAGACCATATGAGAGAAAACTTTTTCAGCCTCTCGCGGTTCAGCACTAACCATAGAGCATTCTCCTTCCTCTGGGGAAGATTGAGATTGTACTTTAACAAGAGTTCCTACATCTGATTTTGAGGTTATGTTGAAATTCACTACCTGTTTGTTATGATTCGGGTCATGCAAAAGAGAATGATGCTTTAGAGTACATACCCTACATGTCCCTTTGCTACAAGGGTGGTCTTTGACAGCTTTGGACAAACAATTCATGCACAATGAATTTTTACGACACACCTGTAATCTTTCTTGCACCGTTAACTGTTGAAATTTCACGCACTTAAACAACGGATGTTTCTCTGGACACAAGATGCACTGACTGGAATCGCATACATTTATAGCAAACGCCCTGAGGTTAGGTGCTGTTTGATGAGGTTTTCCAGCTGGAACAGAATTTGGTTGTGATTTTTGAGAAATGCCTTCATTAAATTCCAATGCATTTGCCCTATGGTTTAAGAAATCTAATAATTCCTGTAATCCTGACATTCTTTGTGCCGAGCCTTTACTAAGATACCACGATTCTCTAGTTTTGAAGTCTAGTTTGGAGAGTATTAAATGTTGCAAGATTAATTCACTTAAATCTATATCGAGTGATATCGATTTAAGTCCACACCAATTTGTGGAAATTTGAGAAATGAACTGTTTGAGAGAAGAAGAATCACTTTTTGTTTGGGGCAAATTGAGCAAAGCTTTGACATGGGTGTCTATTATTTTGGTTTTGTTAGAGTATCTATGGACTAATAATTCCCAAGCAGTATGAAAGTTATCACCTGACACATTTAAAGCACTGACAAGCATATACGGTTCCCCTTTTAAATGCGAAAGCAGATGCATATATTTTTCGATAGGGCTCAGTGAATGATTTTCCACTACTGCCGTTAAGAAGATATCATGGAATTGCATGAACTGATCATACATGCCTGAGAAAGTAGGCAATTTCACATGTGGTAAGCATCCCATAGGACTAGGCTTAACGACATGTGTTTTTTCTGATAATTTGGCCAATTCAGAACGACATTGGCTTTTAAATTGTATGTATCTGCTTTCCAAGTTCTCAAATGAGGGGGTTAAATCATCTAAAAATTCTTGCTTTATAGCATCTTCAACTGTAAATCTAATATCTTTCCATAATTCCTCACCCCTGTCCAAGAAACATTCTAAATTTGGTCTGCTTATATCTGAGAGAGAATTAAAATTCTCTTCGATTCTAGTCAATGTTGAATCTAAATGTAGCCATTTAGCAAAAATCTGACGTCTTTTTAGAGGCATTTTGGACTTACAGTTTGTGAAGTGCTTAAGCTATACAGAAAATCACTGATATTTGGTTTCTTTAACCAAAACAAAGATAGATGTTTGAAAGAACCACTATTACACTATACACACAACTGAAAGTGTCACTTATAATTTCACAATTATATATTTAATCACTACTTAAAGAAAAAACACAAAAGATAAGACTTTCAGATACACTAGCACAAAACTTATTGCTCCCGGGTTTCCTGGCACCAATGTTAAGGCAGCGAAATAGTTGAAAGAGGCTGGGAGAGCAGAGCATAGCATTGTTGATTAAAATAACAATGGAACATCGCCTCTTCTGTCGCAGTAGTTCTCTCGTTAGACAAGAATGTTCTGGAAAATAAATGACACACAATTTACAAGTATTGTTATTTGGCGAAGGAAACAAAGAGTATTGAAGTTGTCACAATTACCTCTGCCCAACGAAAATTGCCGTTTCCTTGCGAATTCCGTAGCCTTTATCTACGTGATTGTATTACATACAGTGCCTGGCACACTCCGAGTCGAATTCTGAAAACGTGCAAAACGCTTGTTTCCGCACTCCTTGTCGTGACGAGGCGATCAGCCGCCTGATATAGAAATTCTAAGCATCTCGCCTTTGGCAAATATACGCGGGAGAAGTCCGGTGGACCTTCGCCGGGAGCTGGTGCGATCTTTCGGTGGCACTTCGCACTAATATAACAAGTTGCATTCGACTCAAAGAACTTGCTAAAAGAAATGAATGTTTTTGACACCAAAGAAGAAGAAATTCGCGCGGGTTTTGGGAGAAAATTAAGACTATCTCGAAGGCGCCACGTTTAAAATGTATAGTCTTTTCCTTTGAAACGCCTTCAAAGAACATCAAACGCCCTGTTAATGAAGACAAGGCGCCAAATTCGAAGTAATTTGGCCGGCAATGTGTCAACATTATTCCCGCCCCCGAAGGGCGTCGAACCCGGTTACGAGTCGCAGGGCCAGGACGCTGTAGAACTGACTGTCACTTTCGACGAGCAGCGAATTCTGCCATCCTGCTTCGAATATGCTTTTTGAAAAGCTTGTTTTCGAAAGGCGAGATTAGAGAAACTGCGATATAAAAAGTCGGTGTTCCATGACCGAGTGCAATAAGTAATGAACGAATTGGGTACCGGGCGGTGCCTTGGTAATTTGATAGAGAAAGAAAAACAGCAACAAAATTAAACAATACAAAACAAGACAAGACAAAAGGACTAAGACTGAGCGAAACAAAACACGGTTTTTCGTGCGAACGAATGTCACGAATACCATCTTCCCGAGTGCTGTTCCAAATTGACGGTGCCAATTCAAAGACAAAAAGAGAATATAAAAAAAACAACAACACAACAACGAGTTAAGATATAATTATTGTAGTTCGTATCACTGAGCGGATTCACGAACCTGAAATTCAAAACAAAACAAACATCGTTTGGAGCTGTGAACTCCCCCAAACGCACAAGAGATCAAATTATTAAGATTAAGAGTAGGTAGCCAAATGTATTGGTCGATGCTTCAATGCACCATAAAAACGAAAATAAAAAAGATAAAAACTGTTCGATTTCTGGGCGATGTGTGTCGACAATACGAATGAATAATCAAAGAGAAAGGATGAACTAACTCTCAGCCTCGTGCTGTGATCGATGCAATTTTGTATTTGTGAGTTTTATTACAGTGCAACTTCTGTCGTCACCACTCTTGCACACAGACCAGGGCGCCTAGAGCCAGTTATTTTCAAAGGTTTCCCAATTCAGACGTTTTCTTGGCTGGATATTTAAAGAATCCTACCAGCAGATAACGATAGACCTAATTTTTATTAAAATGATTGGGCGTGTCATTTTAATTCCGAAAAGTGAAGAGTCGTAGACGCCCTGTGTGGGTGAGTGGTGAGCTCCAAGTTGGCACTGCAAACAGTGTTTTAGCTAATCCTGTTTTAATCACATGAATTAACAAGAAAAAAATGACAACTAGAATCGGGGGTGGCTCGGGTAGTTTCAGGTCCCCGGGAGCGCCAAGGCCCGTGGCAATATCTTAAAATCGATATTGTCCCCTGAGGGATCTCATAGATCTCTGCAAGTTTACACAGCAATTTAGAAAGTGAAATACAATTTTGAATGAGAGAGCGTTTTAAGTGTTGTTTTTTGACAATTGGATAATAAAGGAGCGTAGGTCCTGTGGGACCCAATCCTTTCAGAGCCGTTGTAAATTAGCTTGTGGCCAGGTTTTCCACTGTGTTTAAGTGGAGATCCCTCGTTAGTGGTATGACAGGCGCGTACCACGACCCAAGGTTTACAACGTGCACTGCATTTACTAATGACTGACTTTGTTAGAGATGATCTGTATTAGATTATGATGAGAATTGAACTTTTTGAAAAGTTCTAGCATGATAAGATTCCTCCTTAGCATAAGGGGAAGTAAGAAAGTATGTGAACGAGGTATCAATTGTACGTTACCTCTCACACGTTATTTCGATAAATGATTCTTGGGTAGCCTTAGTGAAACCCAATGTTTTCAGAGCCGTTATAAATTGACTTGTGGCCAGGTTTTCCACTGTAATTAAGTGGAGATCCCTCGTTAGTGGTATGACAGGCGCGTACCACGACCCAAGGTTTATAACGTGCCCTGCAAATACCAATGACCGACTTGATCGAATTGGTACGCATTAGCTTGTGCTAATAATTGAACCTTATTGATAGATTCTGATAAGATAGAGACTCCTCCTTATCGTAAGGGGTAGTAAGAAAGGTATTCTGAATGAATTAGCAATTAACGTTAAGAAGTAGTAATGAAATAGTGTTACCACCTTCATCGATCACAGGCAGCACATTCCGTTGAGAAATCTAGTTGTAGCAATTACATTAAATTGAAATGTCGAATGCTCACTTTGTGAAGACAGCTTCTTGTCAATAGTAATTTTGTTGCCAGCATCGTGTGGCTAAAACTCATAAATAATAAATAAATAACTAAGGAATAAATAACTCATAAATAAAAAAACCATAAGCGACAGAATTATTAGTACACTTGATGCAATTAGGATTCTATACACAGAAATGTAGAATGTAGTTACTTATTGTATGTTAGTGCATCCTGCTATGACCGAACCTAACAGGGTATCCAAAATGACAGGGATTTCATTAGGTAGTGATACTCTTTCTTTGAAAACTTCAAAGAACACTGAGGAGTTTAATAACATGTCGACCTTGTTCGATAAATGAAACGTGTCATCTGCTAGTTTGAGATGTGCTGGAATTTTTAATTTTGACAAATCAAGGGATGTTTGAGGCAATTTTGATGAAATAGATGGAACTATTAAACATTGCACCCCGGTTTGCCAATCATTAAACCGAGATTTGATGGTTACATTCACTTCCCCATTTGATACCGATTTTAGATAATTAACAGAATGTATCAAATAGTGACACTTTGTTCTTGGAATATTTAGTAGTTGGACAAGGCCTTCCGTTATAAAACAAACTTCACTACCCGAGTCTAGCAATGCTCTGACTGGTATATCGTTACCCCTTTTGTCAGTGACCAAAATTATAGCAGTTGGCAACAAACCCCGAAATTTCTTTGCTTCAGTAAAGACCATATGAGAGAAAACTTTTTCAGCCTCTCGCGGTTCAGCACTAACCATAGAGCATTCTCCTTCCTCTGGGGAAGATTGAGATTGTACTTTAACAAGAGTTCCTACATCTGATTTTGAGGTTATGTTGAAATTCACTACCTGTTTGTTATGATTCGGGTCATGCAAAAGAGAATGATGCTTTAGAGTACATACCCTACATGTCCCTTTGCTACAAGGGTGGTCTTTGACAGCTTTGGACAAACAATTCATGCACAATGAATTTTTACGACACACCTGTAATCTTTCTTGCACCGTTAACTGTTGAAATTTCACGCACTTAAACAACGGATGTTTCTCTGGACACAAGATGCACTGACTGGAATCGCATACATTTATAGCAAACGCCCTGAGGTTAGGTGCTGTTTGATGAGGTTTTCCAGCTGGAACAGAATTTGGTTGTGATTTTTGAGAAATGCCTTCATTAAATTCCAATGCATTTGCCCTATGGTTTAAGAAATCTAATAATTCCTGTAATCCTGACATTCTTTGTGCCGAGCCTTTACTAAGATACCACGATTCTCTAGTTTTGAAGTCTAGTTTGGAGAGTATTAAATGTTGCAAGATTAATTCACTTAAATCTATATCGAGTGATATCGATTTAAGTCCACACCAATTTGTGGAAATTTGAGAAATGAACTGTTTGAGAGAAGAAGAATCACTTTTTGTTTGGGGCAAATTGAGCAAAGCTTTGACATGGGTGTCTATTATTTTGGTTTTGTTAGAGTATCTATGGACTAATAATTCCCAAGCAGTATGAAAGTTATCACCTGACACATTTAAAGCACTGACAAGCATATACGGTTCCCCTTTTAAATGCGAAAGCAGATGCATATATTTTTCGATAGGGCTCAGTGAATGATTTTCCACTACTGCCGTTAAGAAGATATCATGGAATTGCATGAACTGATCATACATGCCTGAGAAAGTAGGCAATTTCACATGTGGTAAGCATCCCATAGGACTAGGCTTAACGACATGTGTTTTTTCTGATAATTTGGCCAATTCAGAACGACATTGGCTTTTAAATTGTATGTATCTGCTTTCCAAGTTCTCAAATGAGGGGGTTAAATCATCTAAAAATTCTTGCTTTATAGCATCTTCAACTGTAAATCTAATATCTTTCCATAATTCCTCACCCCTGTCCAAGAAACATTCTAAATTTGGTCTGCTTATATCTGAGAGAGAATTAAAATTCTCTTCGATTCTAGTCAATGTTGAATCTAAATGTAGCCATTTAGCAAAAATCTGACGTCTTTTTAGAGGCATTTTGGACTTACAGTTTGTGAAGTGCTTAAGCTATACAGAAAATCACTGATATTTGGTTTCTTTAACCAAAACAAAGATAGATGTTTGAAAGAACCACTATTACACTATACACACAACTGAAAGTGTCACTTATAATTTCACAATTATATATTTAATCACTACTTAAAGAAAAAACACAAAAGATAAGACTTTCAGATACACTAGCACAAAACTTATTGCTCCCGGGTTTCCTGGCACCAATGTTAAGGCAGCGAAATAGTTGAAAGAGGCTGGGAGAGCAGAGCATAGCATTGTTGATTAAAATAACAATGGAACATCGCCTCTTCTGTCGCAGTAGTTCTCTCGTTAGACAAGAATGTTCTGGAAAATAAATGACACACAATTTACAAGTATTGTTATTTGGCGAAGGAAACAAAGAGTATTGAAGTTGTCACAATTACCTCTGCCCAACGAAAATTGCCGTTTCCTTGCGAATTCCGTAGCCTTTATCTACGTGATTGTATTACATACAGTGCCTGGCACACTCCGAGTCGAATTCTGAAAACGTGCAAAACGCTTGTTTCCGCACTCCTTGTCGTGACGAGGCGATCAGCCGCCTGATATAGAAATTCTAAGCATCTCGCCTTTGGCAAATATACGCGGGAGAAGTCCGGTGGACCTTCGCCGGGAGCTGGTGCGATCTTTCGGTGGCACTTCGCACTAATATAACAAGTTGCATTCGACTCAAAGAACTTGCTAAAAGAAATGAATGTTTTTGACACCAAAGAAGAAGAAATTCGCGCGGGTTTTGGGAGAAAATTAAGACTATCTCGAAGGCGCCACGTTTAAAATGTATAGTCTTTTCCTTTGAAACGCCTTCAAAGAACATCAAACGCCCTGTTAATGAAGACAAGGCGCCAAATTCGAAGTAATTTGGCCGGCAATGTGTCAACATTATTCCCGCCCCCGAAGGGCGTCGAACCCGGTTACGAGTCGCAGGGCCAGGACGCTGTAGAACTGACTGTCACTTTCGACGAGCAGCGAATTCTGCCATCCTGCTTCGAATATGCTTTTTGAAAAGCTTGTTTTCGAAAGGCGAGATTAGAGAAACTGCGATGTAAAAAGTCGGTGTTCCATGACCGAGTGCAATAAGTAATGAACGAATTGGGTACCGGGCGGTGCCTTGGTAATTTGATAGAGAAAGAAAAACAGCAACAAAATTAAACAATACAAAACAAGACAAGACAAAAGGACTAAGACTGAGCGAAACAAAACACGGTTTTTCGTGCGAACGAATGTCACGAATACCATCTTCCCGAGTGCTGTTCCAAATTGACGGTGCCAATTCAAAGACAAAAAGAGAATATAAAAAAAACAACAACACAACAACGAGTTAAGATATAATTATTGTAGTTCGTATCACTGAGCGGATTCACGAACCTGAAATTCAAAACAAAACAAACATCGTTTGGAGCTGTGAACTCCCCCAAACGCACAAGAGATCAAATTATTAAGATTAAGAGTAGGTAGCCAAATGTATTGGTCGATGCTTCAATGCACCATAAAAACGAAAATAAAAAAGATAAAAACTGTTCGATTTCTGGGCGATGTGTGTCGACAATACGAATGAATAATCAAAGAGAAAGGATGAACTAACTCTCAGCCTCGTGCTGTGATCGATGCAATTTTGTATTTGTGAGTTTTATTACAGTGCAACTTCTGTCGTCACCACTCTTGCACACAGACCAGGGCGCCTAGAGCCAGTTATTTTCAAAGGTTTCCCAATTCAGACGTTTTCTTGGCTGGATATTTAAAGAATCCTACCAGCAGATAACGATAGACCTAATTTTTATTAAAATGATTGGGCGTGTCATTTTAATTCCGAAAAGTGAAGAGTCGTAGACGCCCTGTGTGGGTGAGTGGTGAGCTCCAAGTTGGCACTGCAAACAGTGTTTTAGCTAATCCTGTTTTAATCACATGAATTAACAAGAAAAAAATGACAACTAGAATCGGGGGTGGCTCGGGTAGTTTCAGGTCCCCGGGAGCGCCAAGGCCCGTGGCAATATCTTAAAATCGATATTGTCCCCTGAGGGATCTCATAGATCTCTGCAAGTTTACACAGCAATTTAGAAAGTGAAATACAATTTTGAATGAGAGAGCGTTTTAAGTGTTGTTTTTTGACAATTGGATAATAAAGGAGCGTAGGTCCTGTGGGACCCAATCCTTTCAGAGCCGTTGTAAATTAGCTTGTGGCCAGGTTTTCCACTGTGTTTAAGTGGAGATCCCTCGTTAGTGGTATGACAGGCGCGTACCACGACCCAAGGTTTACAACGTGCACTGCATTTACTAATGACTGACTTTGTTAGAGATGATCTGTATTAGATTATGATGAGAATTGAACTTTTTGAAAAGTTCTAGCATGATAAGATTCCTCCTTAGCATAAGGGGAAGTAAGAAAGTATGTGAACGAGGTATCAATTGTACGTTACCTCTCACACGTTATTTCGATAAATGATTCTTGGGTAGCCTTAGTGAAACCCAATGTTTTCAGAGCCGTTATAAATTGACTTGTGGCCAGGTTTTCCACTGTAATTAAGTGGAGATCCCTCGTTAGTGGTATGACAGGCGCGTACCACGACCCAAGGTTTATAACGTGCCCTGCAAATACCAATGACCGACTTGATCGAATTGGTACGCATTAGCTTGTGCTAATAATTGAACCTTATTGATAGATTCTGATAAGATAGAGACTCCTCCTTATCGTAAGGGGTAGTAAGAAAGGTATTCTGAATGAATTAGCAATTAACGTTAAGAAGTAGTAATGAAATAGTGTTACCACCTTCATCGATCACAGGCAGCACATTCCGTTGAGAAATCTAGTTGTAGCAATTACATTAAATTGAAATGTCGAATGCTCACTTTGTGAAGACAGCTTCTTGTCAATAGTAATTTTGTTGCCAGCATCGTGTGGCTAAAACTCATAAATAATAAATAAATAACTAAGGAATAAATAACTCATAAATAAAAAAACCATAAGCGACAGAATTATTAGTACACTTGATGCAATTAGGATTCTATACACAGAAATGTAGAATGTAGTTACTTATTGTATGTTAGTGCATCCTGCTATGACCGAACCTAACAGGGTATCCAAAATGACAGGGATTTCATTAGGTAGTGATACTCTTTCTTTGAAAACTTCAAAGAACACTGAGGAGTTTAATAACATGTCGACCTTGTTCGATAAATGAAACGTGTCATCTGCTAGTTTGAGATGTGCTGGAATTTTTAATTTTGACAAATCAAGGGATGTTTGAGGCAATTTTGATGAAATAGATGGAACTATTAAACATTGCACCCCGGTTTGCCAATCATTAAACCGAGATTTGATGGTTACATTCACTTCCCCATTTGATACCGATTTTAGATAATTAACAGAATGTATCAAATAGTGACACTTTGTTCTTGGAATATTTAGTAGTTGGACAAGGCCTTCCGTTATAAAACAAACTTCACTACCCGAGTCTAGCAATGCTCTGACTGGTATATCGTTACCCCTTTTGTCAGTGACCAAAATTATAGCAGTTGGCAACAAACCCCGAAATTTCTTTGCTTCAGTAAAGACCATATGAGAGAAAACTTTTTCAGCCTCTCGCGGTTCAGCACTAACCATAGAGCATTCTCCTTCCTCTGGGGAAGATTGAGATTGTACTTTAACAAGAGTTCCTACATCTGATTTTGAGGTTATGTTGAAATTCACTACCTGTTTGTTATGATTCGGGTCATGCAAAAGAGAATGATGCTTTAGAGTACATACCCTACATGTCCCTTTGCTACAAGGGTGGTCTTTGACAGCTTTGGACAAACAATTCATGCACAATGAATTTTTACGACACACCTGTAATCTTTCTTGCACCGTTAACTGTTGAAATTTCACGCACTTAAACAACGGATGTTTCTCTGGACACAAGATGCACTGACTGGAATCGCATACATTTATAGCAAACGCCCTGAGGTTAGGTGCTGTTTGATGAGGTTTTCCAGCTGGAACAGAATTTGGTTGTGATTTTTGAGAAATGCCTTCATTAAATTCCAATGCATTTGCCCTATGGTTTAAGAAATCTAATAATTCCTGTAATCCTGACATTCTTTGTGCCGAGCCTTTACTAAGATACCACGATTCTCTAGTTTTGAAGTCTAGTTTGGAGAGTATTAAATGTTGCAAGATTAATTCACTTAAATCTATATCGAGTGATATCGATTTAAGTCCACACCAATTTGTGGAAATTTGAGAAATGAACTGTTTGAGAGAAGAAGAATCACTTTTTGTTTGGGGCAAATTGAGCAAAGCTTTGACATGGGTGTCTATTATTTTGGTTTTGTTAGAGTATCTATGGACTAATAATTCCCAAGCAGTATGAAAGTTATCACCTGACACATTTAAAGCACTGACAAGCATATACGGTTCCCCTTTTAAATGCGAAAGCAGATGCATATATTTTTCGATAGGGCTCAGTGAATGATTTTCCACTACTGCCGTTAAGAAGATATCATGGAATTGCATGAACTGATCATACATGCCTGAGAAAGTAGGCAATTTCACATGTGGTAAGCATCCCATAGGACTAGGCTTAACGACATGTGTTTTTTCTGATAATTTGGCCAATTCAGAACGACATTGGCTTTTAAATTGTATGTATCTGCTTTCCAAGTTCTCAAATGAGGGGGTTAAATCATCTAAAAATTCTTGCTTTATAGCATCTTCAACTGTAAATCTAATATCTTTCCATAATTCCTCACCCCTGTCCAAGAAACATTCTAAATTTGGTCTGCTTATATCTGAGAGAGAATTAAAATTCTCTTCGATTCTAGTCAATGTTGAATCTAAATGTAGCCATTTAGCAAAAATCTGACGTCTTTTTAGAGGCATTTTGGACTTACAGTTTGTGAAGTGCTTAAGCTATACAGAAAATCACTGATATTTGGTTTCTTTAACCAAAACAAAGATAGATGTTTGAAAGAACCACTATTACACTATACACACAACTGAAAGTGTCACTTATAATTTCACAATTATATATTTAATCACTACTTAAAGAAAAAACACAAAAGATAAGACTTTCAGATACACTAGCACAAAACTTATTGCTCCCGGGTTTCCTGGCACCAATGTTAAGGCAGCGAAATAGTTGAAAGAGGCTGGGAGAGCAGAGCATAGCATTGTTGATTAAAATAACAATGGAACATCGCCTCTTCTGTCGCAGTAGTTCTCTCGTTAGACAAGAATGTTCTGGAAAATAAATGACACACAATTTACAAGTATTGTTATTTGGCGAAGGAAACAAAGAGTATTGAAGTTGTCACAATTACCTCTGCCCAACGAAAATTGCCGTTTCCTTGCGAATTCCGTAGCCTTTATCTACGTGATTGTATTACATACAGTGCCTGGCACACTCCGAGTCGAATTCTGAAAACGTGCAAAACGCTTGTTTCCGCACTCCTTGTCGTGACGAGGCGATCAGCCGCCTGATATAGAAATTCTAAGCATCTCGCCTTTGGCAAATATACGCGGGAGAAGTCCGGTGGACCTTCGCCGGGAGCTGGTGCGATCTTTCGGTGGCACTTCGCACTAATATAACAAGTTGCATTCGACTCAAAGAACTTGCTAAAAGAAATGAATGTTTTTGACACCAAAGAAGAAGAAATTCGCGCGGGTTTTGGGAGAAAATTAAGACTATCTCGAAGGCGCCACGTTTAAAATGTATAGTCTTTTCCTTTGAAACGCCTTCAAAGAACATCAAACGCCCTGTTAATGAAGACAAGGCGCCAAATTCGAAGTAATTTGGCCGGCAATGTGTCAACATTATTCCCGCCCCCGAAGGGCGTCGAACCCGGTTACGAGTCGCAGGGCCAGGACGCTGTAGAACTGACTGTCACTTTCGACGAGCAGCGAATTCTGCCATCCTGCTTCGAATATGCTTTTTGAAAAGCTTGTTTTCGAAAGGCGAGATTAGAGAAACTGCGATATAAAAAGTCGGTGTTCCATGACCGAGTGCAATAAGTAATGAACGAATTGGGTACCGGGCGGTGCCTTGGTAATTTGATAGAGAAAGAAAAACAGCAACAAAATTAAACAATACAAAACAAGACAAGACAAAAGGACTAAGACTGAGCGAAACAAAACACGGTTTTTCGTGCGAACGAATGTCACGAATACCATCTTCCCGAGTGCTGTTCCAAATTGACGGTGCCAATTCAAAGACAAAAAGAGAATATAAAAAAAACAACAACACAACAACGAGTTAAGATATAATTATTGTAGTTCGTATCACTGAGCGGATTCACGAACCTGAAATTCAAAACAAAACAAACATCGTTTGGAGCTGTGAACTCCCCCAAACGCACAAGAGATCAAATTATTAAGATTAAGAGTAGGTAGCCAAATGTATTGGTCGATGCTTCAATGCACCATAAAAACGAAAATAAAAAAGATAAAAACTGTTCGATTTCTGGGCGATGTGTGTCGACAATACGAATGAATAATCAAAGAGAAAGGATGAACTAACTCTCAGCCTCGTGCTGTGATCGATGCAATTTTGTATTTGTGAGTTTTATTACAGTGCAACTTCTGTCGTCACCACTCTTGCACACAGACCAGGGCGCCTAGAGCCAGTTATTTTCAAAGGTTTCCCAATTCAGACGTTTTCTTGGCTGGATATTTAAAGAATCCTACCAGCAGATAACGATAGACCTAATTTTTATTAAAATGATTGGGCGTGTCATTTTAATTCCGAAAAGTGAAGAGTCGTAGACGCCCTGTGTGGGTGAGTGGTGAGCTCCAAGTTGGCACTGCAAACAGTGTTTTAGCTAATCCTGTTTTAATCACATGAATTAACAAGAAAAAAATGACAACTAGAATCGGGGGTGGCTCGGGTAGTTTCAGGTCCCCGGGAGCGCCAAGGCCCGTGGCAATATCTTAAAATCGATATTGTCCCCTGAGGGATCTCATAGATCTCTGCAAGTTTACACAGCAATTTAGAAAGTGAAATACAATTTTGAATGAGAGAGCGTTTTAAGTGTTGTTTTTTGACAATTGGATAATAAAGGAGCGTAGGTCCTGTGGGACCCAATCCTTTCAGAGCCGTTGTAAATTAGCTTGTGGCCAGGTTTTCCACTGTGTTTAAGTGGAGATCCCTCGTTAGTGGTATGACAGGCGCGTACCACGACCCAAGGTTTACAACGTGCACTGCATTTACTAATGACTGACTTTGTTAGAGATGATCTGTATTAGATTATGATGAGAATTGAACTTTTTGAAAAGTTCTAGCATGATAAGATTCCTCCTTAGCATAAGGGGAAGTAAGAAAGTATGTGAACGAGGTATCAATTGTACGTTACCTCTCACACGTTATTTCGATAAATGATTCTTGGGTAGCCTTAGTGAAACCCAATGTTTTCAGAGCCGTTATAAATTGACTTGTGGCCAGGTTTTCCACTGTAATTAAGTGGAGATCCCTCGTTAGTGGTATGACAGGCGCGTACCACGACCCAAGGTTTATAACGTGCCCTGCAAATACCAATGACCGACTTGATCGAATTGGTACGCATTAGCTTGTGCTAATAATTGAACCTTATTGATAGATTCTGATAAGATAGAGACTCCTCCTTATCGTAAGGGGTAGTAAGAAAGGTATTCTGAATGAATTAGCAATTAACGTTAAGAAGTAGTAATGAAATAGTGTTACCACCTTCATCGATCACAGGCAGCACATTCCGTTGAGAAATCTAGTTGTAGCAATTACATTAAATTGAAATGTCGAATGCTCACTTTGTGAAGACAGCTTCTTGTCAATAGTAATTTTGTTGCCAGCATCGTGTGGCTAAAACTCATAAATAATAAATAAATAACTAAGGAATAAATAACTCATAAATAAAAAAACCATAAGCGACAGAATTATTAGTACACTTGATGCAATTAGGATTCTATACACAGAAATGTAGAATGTAGTTACTTATTGTATGTTAGTGCATCCTGCTATGACCGAACCTAACAGGGTATCCAAAATGACAGGGATTTCATTAGGTAGTGATACTCTTTCTTTGAAAACTTCAAAGAACACTGAGGAGTTTAATAACATGTCGACCTTGTTCGATAAATGAAACGTGTCATCTGCTAGTTTGAGATGTGCTGGAATTTTTAATTTTGACAAATCAAGGGATGTTTGAGGCAATTTTGATGAAATAGATGGAACTATTAAACATTGCACCCCGGTTTGCCAATCATTAAACCGAGATTTGATGGTTACATTCACTTCCCCATTTGATACCGATTTTAGATAATTAACAGAATGTATCAAATAGTGACACTTTGTTCTTGGAATATTTAGTAGTTGGACAAGGCCTTCCGTTATAAAACAAACTTCACTACCCGAGTCTAGCAATGCTCTGACTGGTATATCGTTACCCCTTTTGTCAGTGACCAAAATTATAGCAGTTGGCAACAAACCCCGAAATTTCTTTGCTTCAGTAAAGACCATATGAGAGAAAACTTTTTCAGCCTCTCGCGGTTCAGCACTAACCATAGAGCATTCTCCTTCCTCTGGGGAAGATTGAGATTGTACTTTAACAAGAGTTCCTACATCTGATTTTGAGGTTATGTTGAAATTCACTACCTGTTTGTTATGATTCGGGTCATGCAAAAGAGAATGATGCTTTAGAGTACATACCCTACATGTCCCTTTGCTACAAGGGTGGTCTTTGACAGCTTTGGACAAACAATTCATGCACAATGAATTTTTACGACACACCTGTAATCTTTCTTGCACCGTTAACTGTTGAAATTTCACGCACTTAAACAACGGATGTTTCTCTGGACACAAGATGCACTGACTGGAATCGCATACATTTATAGCAAACGCCCTGAGGTTAGGTGCTGTTTGATGAGGTTTTCCAGCTGGAACAGAATTTGGTTGTGATTTTTGAGAAATGCCTTCATTAAATTCCAATGCATTTGCCCTATGGTTTAAGAAATCTAATAATTCCTGTAATCCTGACATTCTTTGTGCCGAGCCTTTACTAAGATACCACGATTCTCTAGTTTTGAAGTCTAGTTTGGAGAGTATTAAATGTTGCAAGATTAATTCACTTAAATCTATATCGAGTGATATCGATTTAAGTCCACACCAATTTGTGGAAATTTGAGAAATGAACTGTTTGAGAGAAGAAGAATCACTTTTTGTTTGGGGCAAATTGAGCAAAGCTTTGACATGGGTGTCTATTATTTTGGTTTTGTTAGAGTATCTATGGACTAATAATTCCCAAGCAGTATGAAAGTTATCACCTGACACATTTAAAGCACTGACAAGCATATACGGTTCCCCTTTTAAATGCGAAAGCAGATGCATATATTTTTCGATAGGGCTCAGTGAATGATTTTCCACTACTGCCGTTAAGAAGATATCATGGAATTGCATGAACTGATCATACATGCCTGAGAAAGTAGGCAATTTCACATGTGGTAAGCATCCCATAGGACTAGGCTTAACGACATGTGTTTTTTCTGATAATTTGGCCAATTCAGAACGACATTGGCTTTTAAATTGTATGTATCTGCTTTCCAAGTTCTCAAATGAGGGGGTTAAATCATCTAAAAATTCTTGCTTTATAGCATCTTCAACTGTAAATCTAATATCTTTCCATAATTCCTCACCCCTGTCCAAGAAACATTCTAAATTTGGTCTGCTTATATCTGAGAGAGAATTAAAATTCTCTTCGATTCTAGTCAATGTTGAATCTAAATGTAGCCATTTAGCAAAAATCTGACGTCTTTTTAGAGGCATTTTGGACTTACAGTTTGTGAAGTGCTTAAGCTATACAGAAAATCACTGATATTTGGTTTCTTTAACCAAAACAAAGATAGATGTTTGAAAGAACCACTATTACACTATACACACAACTGAAAGTGTCACTTATAATTTCACAATTATATATTTAATCACTACTTAAAGAAAAAACACAAAAGATAAGACTTTCAGATACACTAGCACAAAACTTATTGCTCCCGGGTTTCCTGGCACCAATGTTAAGGCAGCGAAATAGTTGAAAGAGGCTGGGAGAGCAGAGCATAGCATTGTTGATTAAAATAACAATGGAACATCGCCTCTTCTGTCGCAGTAGTTCTCTCGTTAGACAAGAATGTTCTGGAAAATAAATGACACACAATTTACAAGTATTGTTATTTGGCGAAGGAAACAAAGAGTATTGAAGTTGTCACAATTACCTCTGCCCAACGAAAATTGCCGTTTCCTTGCGAATTCCGTAGCCTTTATCTACGTGATTGTATTACATACAGTGCCTGGCACACTCCGAGTCGAATTCTGAAAACGTGCAAAACGCTTGTTTCCGCACTCCTTGTCGTGACGAGGCGATCAGCCGCCTGATATAGAAATTCTAAGCATCTCGCCTTTGGCAAATATACGCGGGAGAAGTCCGGTGGACCTTCGCCGGGAGCTGGTGCGATCTTTCGGTGGCACTTCGCACTAATATAACAAGTTGCATTCGACTCAAAGAACTTGCTAAAAGAAATGAATGTTTTTGACACCAAAGAAGAAGAAATTCGCGCGGGTTTTGGGAGAAAATTAAGACTATCTCGAAGGCGCCACGTTTAAAATGTATAGTCTTTTCCTTTGAAACGCCTTCAAAGAACATCAAACGCCCTGTTAATGAAGACAAGGCGCCAAATTCGAAGTAATTTGGCCGGCAATGTGTCAACATTATTCCCGCCCCCGAAGGGCGTCGAACCCGGTTACGAGTCGCAGGGCCAGGACGCTGTAGAACTGACTGTCACTTTCGACGAGCAGCGAATTCTGCCATCCTGCTTCGAATATGCTTTTTGAAAAGCTTGTTTTCGAAAGGCGAGATTAGAGAAACTGCGATATAAAAAGTCGGTGTTCCATGACCGAGTGCAATAAGTAATGAACGAATTGGGTACCGGGCGGTGCCTTGGTAATTTGATAGAGAAAGAAAAACAGCAACAAAATTAAACAATACAAAACAAGACAAGACAAAAGGACTAAGACTGAGCGAAACAAAACACGGTTTTTCGTGCGAACGAATGTCACGAATACCATCTTCCCGAGTGCTGTTCCAAATTGACGGTGCCAATTCAAAGACAAAAAGAGAATATAAAAAAAACAACAACACAACAACGAGTTAAGATATAATTATTGTAGTTCGTATCACTGAGCGGATTCACGAACCTGAAATTCAAAACAAAACAAACATCGTTTGGAGCTGTGAACTCCCCCAAACGCACAAGAGATCAAATTATTAAGATTAAGAGTAGGTAGCCAAATGTATTGGTCGATGCTTCAATGCACCATAAAAACGAAAATAAAAAAGATAAAAACTGTTCGATTTCTGGGCGATGTGTGTCGACAATACGAATGAATAATCAAAGAGAAAGGATGAACTAACTCTCAGCCTCGTGCTGTGATCGATGCAATTTTGTATTTGTGAGTTTTATTACAGTGCAACTTCTGTCGTCACCACTCTTGCACACAGACCAGGGCGCCTAGAGCCAGTTATTTTCAAAGGTTTCCCAATTCAGACGTTTTCTTGGCTGGATATTTAAAGAATCCTACCAGCAGATAACGATAGACCTAATTTTTATTAAAATGATTGGGCGTGTCATTTTAATTCCGAAAAGTGAAGAGTCGTAGACGCCCTGTGTGGGTGAGTGGTGAGCTCCAAGTTGGCACTGCAAACAGTGTTTTAGCTAATCCTGTTTTAATCACATGAATTAACAAGAAAAAAATGACAACTAGAATCGGGGGTGGCTCGGGTAGTTTCAGGTCCCCGGGAGCGCCAAGGCCCGTGGCAATATCTTAAAATCGATATTGTCCCCTGAGGGATCTCATAGATCTCTGCAAGTTTACACAGCAATTTAGAAAGTGAAATACAATTTTGAATGAGAGAGCGTTTTAAGTGTTGTTTTTTGACAATTGGATAATAAAGGAGCGTAGGTCCTGTGGGACCCAATCCTTTCAGAGCCGTTGTAAATTAGCTTGTGGCCAGGTTTTCCACTGTGTTTAAGTGGAGATCCCTCGTTAGTGGTATGACAGGCGCGTACCACGACCCAAGGTTTACAACGTGCACTGCATTTACTAATGACTGACTTTGTTAGAGATGATCTGTATTAGATTATGATGAGAATTGAACTTTTTGAAAAGTTCTAGCATGATAAGATTCCTCCTTAGCATAAGGGGAAGTAAGAAAGTATGTGAACGAGGTATCAATTGTACGTTACCTCTCACACGTTATTTCGATAAATGATTCTTGGGTAGCCTTAGTGAAACCCAATGTTTTCAGAGCCGTTATAAATTGACTTGTGGCCAGGTTTTCCACTGTAATTAAGTGGAGATCCCTCGTTAGTGGTATGACAGGCGCGTACCACGACCCAAGGTTTATAACGTGCCCTGCAAATACCAATGACCGACTTGATCGAATTGGTACGCATTAGCTTGTGCTAATAATTGAACCTTATTGATAGATTCTGATAAGATAGAGACTCCTCCTTATCGTAAGGGGTAGTAAGAAAGGTATTCTGAATGAATTAGCAATTAACGTTAAGAAGTAGTAATGAAATAGTGTTACCACCTTCATCGATCACAGGCAGCACATTCCGTTGAGAAATCTAGTTGTAGCAATTACATTAAATTGAAATGTCGAATGCTCACTTTGTGAAGACAGCTTCTTGTCAATAGTAATTTTGTTGCCAGCATCGTGTGGCTAAAACTCATAAATAATAAATAAATAACTAAGGAATAAATAACTCATAAATAAAAAAACCATAAGCGACAGAATTATTAGTACACTTGATGCAATTAGGATTCTATACACAGAAATGTAGAATGTAGTTACTTATTGTATGTTAGTGCATCCTGCTATGACCGAACCTAACAGGGTATCCAAAATGACAGGGATTTCATTAGGTAGTGATACTCTTTCTTTGAAAACTTCAAAGAACACTGAGGAGTTTAATAACATGTCGACCTTGTTCGATAAATGAAACGTGTCATCTGCTAGTTTGAGATGTGCTGGAATTTTTAATTTTGACAAATCAAGGGATGTTTGAGGCAATTTTGATGAAATAGATGGAACTATTAAACATTGCACCCCGGTTTGCCAATCATTAAACCGAGATTTGATGGTTACATTCACTTCCCCATTTGATACCGATTTTAGATAATTAACAGAATGTATCAAATAGTGACACTTTGTTCTTGGAATATTTAGTAGTTGGACAAGGCCTTCCGTTATAAAACAAACTTCACTACCCGAGTCTAGCAATGCTCTGACTGGTATATCGTTACCCCTTTTGTCAGTGACCAAAATTATAGCAGTTGGCAACAAACCCCGAAATTTCTTTGCTTCAGTAAAGACCATATGAGAGAAAACTTTTTCAGCCTCTCGCGGTTCAGCACTAACCATAGAGCATTCTCCTTCCTCTGGGGAAGATTGAGATTGTACTTTAACAAGAGTTCCTACATCTGATTTTGAGGTTATGTTGAAATTCACTACCTGTTTGTTATGATTCGGGTCATGCAAAAGAGAATGATGCTTTAGAGTACATACCCTACATGTCCCTTTGCTACAAGGGTGGTCTTTGACAGCTTTGGACAAACAATTCATGCACAATGAATTTTTACGACACACCTGTAATCTTTCTTGCACCGTTAACTGTTGAAATTTCACGCACTTAAACAACGGATGTTTCTCTGGACACAAGATGCACTGACTGGAATCGCATACATTTATAGCAAACGCCCTGAGGTTAGGTGCTGTTTGATGAGGTTTTCCAGCTGGAACAGAATTTGGTTGTGATTTTTGAGAAATGCCTTCATTAAATTCCAATGCATTTGCCCTATGGTTTAAGAAATCTAATAATTCCTGTAATCCTGACATTCTTTGTGCCGAGCCTTTACTAAGATACCACGATTCTCTAGTTTTGAAGTCTAGTTTGGAGAGTATTAAATGTTGCAAGATTAATTCACTTAAATCTATATCGAGTGATATCGATTTAAGTCCACACCAATTTGTGGAAATTTGAGAAATGAACTGTTTGAGAGAAGAAGAATCACTTTTTGTTTGGGGCAAATTGAGCAAAGCTTTGACATGGGTGTCTATTATTTTGGTTTTGTTAGAGTATCTATGGACTAATAATTCCCAAGCAGTATGAAAGTTATCACCTGACACATTTAAAGCACTGACAAGCATATACGGTTCCCCTTTTAAATGCGAAAGCAGATGCATATATTTTTCGATAGGGCTCAGTGAATGATTTTCCACTACTGCCGTTAAGAAGATATCATGGAATTGCATGAACTGATCATACATGCCTGAGAAAGTAGGCAATTTCACATGTGGTAAGCATCCCATAGGACTAGGCTTAACGACATGTGTTTTTTCTGATAATTTGGCCAATTCAGAACGACATTGGCTTTTAAATTGTATGTATCTGCTTTCCAAGTTCTCAAATGAGGGGGTTAAATCATCTAAAAATTCTTGCTTTATAGCATCTTCAACTGTAAATCTAATATCTTTCCATAATTCCTCACCCCTGTCCAAGAAACATTCTAAATTTGGTCTGCTTATATCTGAGAGAGAATTAAAATTCTCTTCGATTCTAGTCAATGTTGAATCTAAATGTAGCCATTTAGCAAAAATCTGACGTCTTTTTAGAGGCATTTTGGACTTACAGTTTGTGAAGTGCTTAAGCTATACAGAAAATCACTGATATTTGGTTTCTTTAACCAAAACAAAGATAGATGTTTGAAAGAACCACTATTACACTATACACACAACTGAAAGTGTCACTTATAATTTCACAATTATATATTTAATCACTACTTAAAGAAAAAACACAAAAGATAAGACTTTCAGATACACTAGCACAAAACTTATTGCTCCCGGGTTTCCTGGCACCAATGTTAAGGCAGCGAAATAGTTGAAAGAGGCTGGGAGAGCAGAGCATAGCATTGTTGATTAAAATAACAATGGAACATCGCCTCTTCTGTCGCAGTAGTTCTCTCGTTAGACAAGAATGTTCTGGAAAATAAATGACACACAATTTACAAGTATTGTTATTTGGCGAAGGAAACAAAGAGTATTGAAGTTGTCACAATTACCTCTGCCCAACGAAAATTGCCGTTTCCTTGCGAATTCCGTAGCCTTTATCTACGTGATTGTATTACATACAGTGCCTGGCACACTCCGAGTCGAATTCTGAAAACGTGCAAAACGCTTGTTTCCGCACTCCTTGTCGTGACGAGGCGATCAGCCGCCTGATATAGAAATTCTAAGCATCTCGCCTTTGGCAAATATACGCGGGAGAAGTCCGGTGGACCTTCGCCGGGAGCTGGTGCGATCTTTCGGTGGCACTTCGCACTAATATAACAAGTTGCATTCGACTCAAAGAACTTGCTAAAAGAAATGAATGTTTTTGACACCAAAGAAGAAGAAATTCGCGCGGGTTTTGGGAGAAAATTAAGACTATCTCGAAGGCGCCACGTTTAAAATGTATAGTCTTTTCCTTTGAAACGCCTTCAAAGAACATCAAACGCCCTGTTAATGAAGACAAGGCGCCAAATTCGAAGTAATTTGGCCGGCAATGTGTCAACATTATTCCCGCCCCCGAAGGGCGTCGAACCCGGTTACGAGTCGCAGGGCCAGGACGCTGTAGAACTGACTGTCACTTTCGACGAGCAGCGAATTCTGCCATCCTGCTTCGAATATGCTTTTTGAAAAGCTTGTTTTCGAAAGGCGAGATTAGAGAAACTGCGATATAAAAAGTCGGTGTTCCATGACCGAGTGCAATAAGTAATGAACGAATTGGGTACCGGGCGGTGCCTTGGTAATTTGATAGAGAAAGAAAAACAGCAACAAAATTAAACAATACAAAACAAGACAAGACAAAAGGACTAAGACTGAGCGAAACAAAACACGGTTTTTCGTGCGAACGAATGTCACGAATACCATCTTCCCGAGTGCTGTTCCAAATTGACGGTGCCAATTCAAAGACAAAAAGAGAATATAAAAAAAACAACAACACAACAACGAGTTAAGATATAATTATTGTAGTTCGTATCACTGAGCGGATTCACGAACCTGAAATTCAAAACAAAACAAACATCGTTTGGAGCTGTGAACTCCCCCAAACGCACAAGAGATCAAATTATTAAGATTAAGAGTAGGTAGCCAAATGTATTGGTCGATGCTTCAATGCACCATAAAAACGAAAATAAAAAAGATAAAAACTGTTCGATTTCTGGGCGATGTGTGTCGACAATACGAATGAATAATCAAAGAGAAAGGATGAACTAACTCTCAGCCTCGTGCTGTGATCGATGCAATTTTGTATTTGTGAGTTTTATTACAGTGCAACTTCTGTCGTCACCACTCTTGCACACAGACCAGGGCGCCTAGAGCCAGTTATTTTCAAAGGTTTCCCAATTCAGACGTTTTCTTGGCTGGATATTTAAAGAATCCTACCAGCAGATAACGATAGACCTAATTTTTATTAAAATGATTGGGCGTGTCATTTTAATTCCGAAAAGTGAAGAGTCGTAGACGCCCTGTGTGGGTGAGTGGTGAGCTCCAAGTTGGCACTGCAAACAGTGTTTTAGCTAATCCTGTTTTAATCACATGAATTAACAAGAAAAAAATGACAACTAGAATCGGGGGTGGCTCGGGTAGTTTCAGGTCCCCGGGAGCGCCAAGGCCCGTGGCAATATCTTAAAATCGATATTGTCCCCTGAGGGATCTCATAGATCTCTGCAAGTTTACACAGCAATTTAGAAAGTGAAATACAATTTTGAATGAGAGAGCGTTTTAAGTGTTGTTTTTTGACAATTGGATAATAAAGGAGCGTAGGTCCTGTGGGACCCAATCCTTTCAGAGCCGTTGTAAATTAGCTTGTGGCCAGGTTTTCCACTGTGTTTAAGTGGAGATCCCTCGTTAGTGGTATGACAGGCGCGTACCACGACCCAAGGTTTACAACGTGCACTGCATTTACTAATGACTGACTTTGTTAGAGATGATCTGTATTAGATTATGATGAGAATTGAACTTTTTGAAAAGTTCTAGCATGATAAGATTCCTCCTTAGCATAAGGGGAAGTAAGAAAGTATGTGAACGAGGTATCAATTGTACGTTACCTCTCACACGTTATTTCGATAAATGATTCTTGGGTAGCCTTAGTGAAACCCAATGTTTTCAGAGCCGTTATAAATTGACTTGTGGCCAGGTTTTCCACTGTAATTAAGTGGAGATCCCTCGTTAGTGGTATGACAGGCGCGTACCACGACCCAAGGTTTATAACGTGCCCTGCAAATACCAATGACCGACTTGATCGAATTGGTACGCATTAGCTTGTGCTAATAATTGAACCTTATTGATAGATTCTGATAAGATAGAGACTCCTCCTTATCGTAAGGGGTAGTAAGAAAGGTATTCTGAATGAATTAGCAATTAACGTTAAGAAGTAGTAATGAAATAGTGTTACCACCTTCATCGATCACAGGCAGCACATTCCGTTGAGAAATCTAGTTGTAGCAATTACATTAAATTGAAATGTCGAATGCTCACTTTGTGAAGACAGCTTCTTGTCAATAGTAATTTTGTTGCCAGCATCGTGTGGCTAAAACTCATAAATAATAAATAAATAACTAAGGAATAAATAACTCATAAATAAAAAAACCATAAGCGACAGAATTATTAGTACACTTGATGCAATTAGGATTCTATACACAGAAATGTAGAATGTAGTTACTTATTGTATGTTAGTGCATCCTGCTATGACCGAACCTAACAGGGTATCCAAAATGACAGGGATTTCATTAGGTAGTGATACTCTTTCTTTGAAAACTTCAAAGAACACTGAGGAGTTTAATAACATGTCGACCTTGTTCGATAAATGAAACGTGTCATCTGCTAGTTTGAGATGTGCTGGAATTTTTAATTTTGACAAATCAAGGGATGTTTGAGGCAATTTTGATGAAATAGATGGAACTATTAAACATTGCACCCCGGTTTGCCAATCATTAAACCGAGATTTGATGGTTACATTCACTTCCCCATTTGATACCGATTTTAGATAATTAACAGAATGTATCAAATAGTGACACTTTGTTCTTGGAATATTTAGTAGTTGGACAAGGCCTTCCGTTATAAAACAAACTTCACTACCCGAGTCTAGCAATGCTCTGACTGGTATATCGTTACCCCTTTTGTCAGTGACCAAAATTATAGCAGTTGGCAACAAACCCCGAAATTTCTTTGCTTCAGTAAAGACCATATGAGAGAAAACTTTTTCAGCCTCTCGCGGTTCAGCACTAACCATAGAGCATTCTCCTTCCTCTGGGGAAGATTGAGATTGTACTTTAACAAGAGTTCCTACATCTGATTTTGAGGTTATGTTGAAATTCACTACCTGTTTGTTATGATTCGGGTCATGCAAAAGAGAATGATGCTTTAGAGTACATACCCTACATGTCCCTTTGCTACAAGGGTGGTCTTTGACAGCTTTGGACAAACAATTCATGCACAATGAATTTTTACGACACACCTGTAATCTTTCTTGCACCGTTAACTGTTGAAATTTCACGCACTTAAACAACGGATGTTTCTCTGGACACAAGATGCACTGACTGGAATCGCATACATTTATAGCAAACGCCCTGAGGTTAGGTGCTGTTTGATGAGGTTTTCCAGCTGGAACAGAATTTGGTTGTGATTTTTGAGAAATGCCTTCATTAAATTCCAATGCATTTGCCCTATGGTTTAAGAAATCTAATAATTCCTGTAATCCTGACATTCTTTGTGCCGAGCCTTTACTAAGATACCACGATTCTCTAGTTTTGAAGTCTAGTTTGGAGAGTATTAAATGTTGCAAGATTAATTCACTTAAATCTATATCGAGTGATATCGATTTAAGTCCACACCAATTTGTGGAAATTTGAGAAATGAACTGTTTGAGAGAAGAAGAATCACTTTTTGTTTGGGGCAAATTGAGCAAAGCTTTGACATGGGTGTCTATTATTTTGGTTTTGTTAGAGTATCTATGGACTAATAATTCCCAAGCAGTATGAAAGTTATCACCTGACACATTTAAAGCACTGACAAGCATATACGGTTCCCCTTTTAAATGCGAAAGCAGATGCATATATTTTTCGATAGGGCTCAGTGAATGATTTTCCACTACTGCCGTTAAGAAGATATCATGGAATTGCATGAACTGATCATACATGCCTGAGAAAGTAGGCAATTTCACATGTGGTAAGCATCCCATAGGACTAGGCTTAACGACATGTGTTTTTTCTGATAATTTGGCCAATTCAGAACGACATTGGCTTTTAAATTGTATGTATCTGCTTTCCAAGTTCTCAAATGAGGGGGTTAAATCATCTAAAAATTCTTGCTTTATAGCATCTTCAACTGTAAATCTAATATCTTTCCATAATTCCTCACCCCTGTCCAAGAAACATTCTAAATTTGGTCTGCTTATATCTGAGAGAGAATTAAAATTCTCTTCGATTCTAGTCAATGTTGAATCTAAATGTAGCCATTTAGCAAAAATCTGACGTCTTTTTAGAGGCATTTTGGACTTACAGTTTGTGAAGTGCTTAAGCTATACAGAAAATCACTGATATTTGGTTTCTTTAACCAAAACAAAGATAGATGTTTGAAAGAACCACTATTACACTATACACACAACTGAAAGTGTCACTTATAATTTCACAATTATATATTTAATCACTACTTAAAGAAAAAACACAAAAGATAAGACTTTCAGATACACTAGCACAAAACTTATTGCTCCCGGGTTTCCTGGCACCAATGTTAAGGCAGCGAAATAGTTGAAAGAGGCTGGGAGAGCAGAGCATAGCATTGTTGATTAAAATAACAATGGAACATCGCCTCTTCTGTCGCAGTAGTTCTCTCGTTAGACAAGAATGTTCTGGAAAATAAATGACACACAATTTACAAGTATTGTTATTTGGCGAAGGAAACAAAGAGTATTGAAGTTGTCACAATTACCTCTGCCCAACGAAAATTGCCGTTTCCTTGCGAATTCCGTAGCCTTTATCTACGTGATTGTATTACATACAGTGCCTGGCACACTCCGAGTCGAATTCTGAAAACGTGCAAAACGCTTGTTTCCGCACTCCTTGTCGTGACGAGGCGATCAGCCGCCTGATATAGAAATTCTAAGCATCTCGCCTTTGGCAAATATACGCGGGAGAAGTCCGGTGGACCTTCGCCGGGAGCTGGTGCGATCTTTCGGTGGCACTTCGCACTAATATAACAAGTTGCATTCGACTCAAAGAACTTGCTAAAAGAAATGAATGTTTTTGACACCAAAGAAGAAGAAATTCGCGCGGGTTTTGGGAGAAAATTAAGACTATCTCGAAGGCGCCACGTTTAAAATGTATAGTCTTTTCCTTTGAAACGCCTTCAAAGAACATCAAACGCCCTGTTAATGAAGACAAGGCGCCAAATTCGAAGTAATTTGGCCGGCAATGTGTCAACATTATTCCCGCCCCCGAAGGGCGTCGAACCCGGTTACGAGTCGCAGGGCCAGGACGCTGTAGAACTGACTGTCACTTTCGACGAGCAGCGAATTCTGCCATCCTGCTTCGAATATGCTTTTTGAAAAGCTTGTTTTCGAAAGGCGAGATTAGAGAAACTGCGATATAAAAAGTCGGTGTTCCATGACCGAGTGCAATAAGTAATGAACGAATTGGGTACCGGGCGGTGCCTTGGTAATTTGATAGAGAAAGAAAAACAGCAACAAAATTAAACAATACAAAACAAGACAAGACAAAAGGACTAAGACTGAGCGAAACAAAACACGGTTTTTCGTGCGAACGAATGTCACGAATACCATCTTCCCGAGTGCTGTTCCAAATTGACGGTGCCAATTCAAAGACAAAAAGAGAATATAAAAAAAACAACAACACAACAACGAGTTAAGATATAATTATTGTAGTTCGTATCACTGAGCGGATTCACGAACCTGAAATTCAAAACAAAACAAACATCGTTTGGAGCTGTGAACTCCCCCAAACGCACAAGAGATCAAATTATTAAGATTAAGAGTAGGTAGCCAAATGTATTGGTCGATGCTTCAATGCACCATAAAAACGAAAATAAAAAAGATAAAAACTGTTCGATTTCTGGGCGATGTGTGTCGACAATACGAATGAATAATCAAAGAGAAAGGATGAACTAACTCTCAGCCTCGTGCTGTGATCGATGCAATTTTGTATTTGTGAGTTTTATTACAGTGCAACTTCTGTCGTCACCACTCTTGCACACAGACCAGGGCGCCTAGAGCCAGTTATTTTCAAAGGTTTCCCAATTCAGACGTTTTCTTGGCTGGATATTTAAAGAATCCTACCAGCAGATAACGATAGACCTAATTTTTATTAAAATGATTGGGCGTGTCATTTTAATTCCGAAAAGTGAAGAGTCGTAGACGCCCTGTGTGGGTGAGTGGTGAGCTCCAAGTTGGCACTGCAAACAGTGTTTTAGCTAATCCTGTTTTAATCACATGAATTAACAAGAAAAAAATGACAACTAGAATCGGGGGTGGCTCGGGTAGTTTCAGGTCCCCGGGAGCGCCAAGGCCCGTGGCAATATCTTAAAATCGATATTGTCCCCTGAGGGATCTCATAGATCTCTGCAAGTTTACACAGCAATTTAGAAAGTGAAATACAATTTTGAATGAGAGAGCGTTTTAAGTGTTGTTTTTTGACAATTGGATAATAAAGGAGCGTAGGTCCTGTGGGACCCAATCCTTTCAGAGCCGTTGTAAATTAGCTTGTGGCCAGGTTTTCCACTGTGTTTAAGTGGAGATCCCTCGTTAGTGGTATGACAGGCGCGTACCACGACCCAAGGTTTACAACGTGCACTGCATTTACTAATGACTGACTTTGTTAGAGATGATCTGTATTAGATTATGATGAGAATTGAACTTTTTGAAAAGTTCTAGCATGATAAGATTCCTCCTTAGCATAAGGGGAAGTAAGAAAGTATGTGAACGAGGTATCAATTGTACGTTACCTCTCACACGTTATTTCGATAAATGATTCTTGGGTAGCCTTAGTGAAACCCAATGTTTTCAGAGCCGTTATAAATTGACTTGTGGCCAGGTTTTCCACTGTAATTAAGTGGAGATCCCTCGTTAGTAGTATGACAGGCGCGTACCACGACCCAAGGTTTATAACGTGCCCTGCAAATACCAATGACCGACTTGATCGAATTGGTACGCATTAGCTTGTGCTAATAATTGAACCTTATTGATAGATTCTGATAAGATAGAGACTCCTCCTTATCGTAAGGGGTAGTAAGAAAGGTATTCTGAATGAATTAGCAATTAACGTTAAGAAGTAGTAATGAAATAGTGTTACCACCTTCATCGATCACAGGCAGCACATTCCGTTGAGAAATCTAGTTGTAGCAATTACATTAAATTGAAATGTCGAATGCTCACTTTGTGAAGACAGCTTCTTGTCAATAGTAATTTTGTTGCCAGCATCGTGTGGCTAAAACTCATAAATAATAAATAAATAACTAAGGAATAAATAACTCATAAATAAAAAAACCATAAGCGACAGAATTATTAGTACACTTGATGCAATTAGGATTCTATACACAGAAATGTAGAATGTAGTTACTTATTGTATGTTAGTGCATCCTGCTATGACCGAACCTAACAGGGTATCCAAAATGACAGGGATTTCATTAGGTAGTGATACTCTTTCTTTGAAAACTTCAAAGAACACTGAGGAGTTTAATAACATGTCGACCTTGTTCGATAAATGAAACGTGTCATCTGCTAGTTTGAGATGTGCTGGAATTTTTAATTTTGACAAATCAAGGGATGTTTGAGGCAATTTTGATGAAATAGATGGAACTATTAAACATTGCACCCCGGTTTGCCAATCATTAAACCGAGATTTGATGGTTACATTCACTTCCCCATTTGATACCGATTTTAGATAATTAACAGAATGTATCAAATAGTGACACTTTGTTCTTGGAATATTTAGTAGTTGGACAAGGCCTTCCGTTATAAAACAAACTTCACTACCCGAGTCTAGCAATGCTCTGACTGGTATATCGTTACCCCTTTTGTCAGTGACCAAAATTATAGCAGTTGGCAACAAACCCCGAAATTTCTTTGCTTCAGTAAAGACCATATGAGAGAAAACTTTTTCAGCCTCTCGCGGTTCAGCACTAACCATAGAGCATTCTCCTTCCTCTGGGGAAGATTGAGATTGTACTTTAACAAGAGTTCCTACATCTGATTTTGAGGTTATGTTGAAATTCACTACCTGTTTGTTATGATTCGGGTCATGCAAAAGAGAATGATGCTTTAGAGTACATACCCTACATGTCCCTTTGCTACAAGGGTGGTCTTTGACAGCTTTGGACAAACAATTCATGCACAATGAATTTTTACGACACACCTGTAATCTTTCTTGCACCGTTAACTGTTGAAATTTCACGCACTTAAACAACGGATGTTTCTCTGGACACAAGATGCACTGACTGGAATCGCATACATTTATAGCAAACGCCCTGAGGTTAGGTGCTGTTTGATGAGGTTTTCCAGCTGGAACAGAATTTGGTTGTGATTTTTGAGAAATGCCTTCATTAAATTCCAATGCATTTGCCCTATGGTTTAAGAAATCTAATAATTCCTGTAATCCTGACATTCTTTGTGCCGAGCCTTTACTAAGATACCACGATTCTCTAGTTTTGAAGTCTAGTTTGGAGAGTATTAAATGTTGCAAGATTAATTCACTTAAATCTATATCGAGTGATATCGATTTAAGTCCACACCAATTTGTGGAAATTTGAGAAATGAACTGTTTGAGAGAAGAAGAATCACTTTTTGTTTGGGGCAAATTGAGCAAAGCTTTGACATGGGTGTCTATTATTTTGGTTTTGTTAGAGTATCTATGGACTAATAATTCCCAAGCAGTATGAAAGTTATCACCTGACACATTTAAAGCACTGACAAGCATATACGGTTCCCCTTTTAAATGCGAAAGCAGATGCATATATTTTTCGATAGGGCTCAGTGAATGATTTTCCACTACTGCCGTTAAGAAGATATCATGGAATTGCATGAACTGATCATACATGCCTGAGAAAGTAGGCAATTTCACATGTGGTAAGCATCCCATAGGACTAGGCTTAACGACATGTGTTTTTTCTGATAATTTGGCCAATTCAGAACGACATTGGCTTTTAAATTGTATGTATCTGCTTTCCAAGTTCTCAAATGAGGGGGTTAAATCATCTAAAAATTCTTGCTTTATAGCATCTTCAACTGTAAATCTAATATCTTTCCATAATTCCTCACCCCTGTCCAAGAAACATTCTAAATTTGGTCTGCTTATATCTGAGAGAGAATTAAAATTCTCTTCGATTCTAGTCAATGTTGAATCTAAATGTAGCCATTTAGCAAAAATCTGACGTCTTTTTAGAGGCATTTTGGACTTACAGTTTGTGAAGTGCTTAAGCTATACAGAAAATCACTGATATTTGGTTTCTTTAACCAAAACAAAGATAGATGTTTGAAAGAACCACTATTACACTATACACACAACTGAAAGTGTCACTTATAATTTCACAATTATATATTTAATCACTACTTAAAGAAAAAACACAAAAGATAAGACTTTCAGATACACTAGCACAAAACTTATTGCTCCCGGGTTTCCTGGCACCAATGTTAAGGCAGCGAAATAGTTGAAAGAGGCTGGGAGAGCAGAGCATAGCATTGTTGATTAAAATAACAATGGAACATCGCCTCTTCTGTCGCAGTAGTTCTCTCGTTAGACAAGAATGTTCTGGAAAATAAATGACACACAATTTACAAGTATTGTTATTTGGCGAAGGAAACAAAGAGTATTGAAGTTGTCACAATTACCTCTGCCCAACGAAAATTGCCGTTTCCTTGCGAATTCCGTAGCCTTTATCTACGTGATTGTATTACATACAGTGCCTGGCACACTCCGAGTCGAATTCTGAAAACGTGCAAAACGCTTGTTTCCGCACTCCTTGTCGTGACGAGGCGATCAGCCGCCTGATATAGAAATTCTAAGCATCTCGCCTTTGGCAAATATACGCGGGAGAAGTCCGGTGGACCTTCGCCGGGAGCTGGTGCGATCTTTCGGTGGCACTTCGCACTAATATAACAAGTTGCATTCGACTCAAAGAACTTGCTAAAAGAAATGAATGTTTTTGACACCAAAGAAGAAGAAATTCGCGCGGGTTTTGGGAGAAAATTAAGACTATCTCGAAGGCGCCACGTTTAAAATGTATAGTCTTTTCCTTTGAAACGCCTTCAAAGAACATCAAACGCCCTGTTAATGAAGACAAGGCGCCAAATTCGAAGTAATTTGGCCGGCAATGTGTCAACATTATTCCCGCCCCCGAAGGGCGTCGAACCCGGTTACGAGTCGCAGGGCCAGGACGCTGTAGAACTGACTGTCACTTTCGACGAGCAGCGAATTCTGCCATCCTGCTTCGAATATGCTTTTTGAAAAGCTTGTTTTCGAAAGGCGAGATTAGAGAAACTGCGATATAAAAAGTCGGTGTTCCATGACCGAGTGCAATAAGTAATGAACGAATTGGGTACCGGGCGGTGCCTTGGTAATTTGATAGAGAAAGAAAAACAGCAACAAAATTAAACAATACAAAACAAGACAAGACAAAAGGACTAAGACTGAGCGAAACAAAACACGGTTTTTCGTGCGAACGAATGTCACGAATACCATCTTCCCGAGTGCTGTTCCAAATTGACGGTGCCAATTCAAAGACAAAAAGAGAATATAAAAAAAAAAACAACACAACAACGAGTTAAGATATAATTATTGTAGTTCGTATCACTGAGCGGATTCACGAACCTGAAATTCAAAACAAAACAAACATCGTTTGGAGCTGTGAACTCCCCCAAACGCACAAGAGATCAAATTATTAAGATTAAGAGTAGGTAGCCAAATGTATTGGTCGATGCTTCAATGCACCATAAAAACGAAAATAAAAAAGATAAAAACTGTTCGATTTCTGGGCGATGTGTGTCGACAATACGAATGAATAATCAAAGAGAAAGGATGAACTAACTCTCAGCCTCGTGCTGTGATCGATGCAATTTTGTATTTGTGAGTTTTATTACAGTGCAACTTCTGTCGTCACCACTCTTGCACACAGACCAGGGCGCCTAGAGCCAGTTATTTTCAAAGGTTTCCCAATTCAGACGTTTTCTTGGCTGGATATTTAAAGAATCCTACCAGCAGATAACGATAGACCTAATTTTTATTAAAATGATTGGGCGTGTCATTTTAATTCCGAAAAGTGAAGAGTCGTAGACGCCCTGTGTGGGTGAGTGGTGAGCTCCAAGTTGGCACTGCAAACAGTGTTTTAGCTAATCCTGTTTTAATCACATGAATTAACAAGAAAAAAATGACAACTAGAATCGGGGGTGGCTCGGGTAGTTTCAGGTCCCCGGGAGCGCCAAGGCCCGTGGCAATATCTTAAAATCGATATTGTCCCCTGAGGGATCTCATAGATCTCTGCAAGTTTACACAGCAATTTAGAAAGTGAAATACAATTTTGAATGAGAGAGCGTTTTAAGTGTTGTTTTTTGACAATTGGATAATAAAGGAGCGTAGGTCCTGTGGGACCCAATCCTTTCAGAGCCGTTGTAAATTAGCTTGTGGCCAGGTTTTCCACTGTGTTTAAGTGGAGATCCCTCGTTAGTGGTATGACAGGCGCGTACCACGACCCAAGGTTTACAACGTGCACTGCATTTACTAATGACTGACTTTGTTAGAGATGATCTGTATTAGATTATGATGAGAATTGAACTTTTTGAAAAGTTCTAGCATGATAAGATTCCTCCTTAGCATAAGGGGAAGTAAGAAAGTATGTGAACGAGGTATCAATTGTACGTTACCTCTCACACGTTATTTCGATAAATGATTCTTGGGTAGCCTTAGTGAAACCCAATGTTTTCAGAGCCGTTATAAATTGACTTGTGGCCAGGTTTTCCACTGTAATTAAGTGGAGATCCCTCGTTAGTGGTATGACAGGCGCGTACCACGACCCAAGGTTTATAACGTGCCCTGCAAATACCAATGACCGACTTGATCGAATTGGTACGCATTAGCTTGTGCTAATAATTGAACCTTATTGATAGATTCTGATAAGATAGAGACTCCTCCTTATCGTAAGGGGTAGTAAGAAAGGTATTCTGAATGAATTAGCAATTAACGTTAAGAAGTAGTAATGAAATAGTGTTACCACCTTCATCGATCACAGGCAGCACATTCCGTTGAGAAATCTAGTTGTAGCAATTACATTAAATTGAAATGTCGAATGCTCACTTTGTGAAGACAGCTTCTTGTCAATAGTAATTTTGTTGCCAGCATCGTGTGGCTAAAACTCATAAATAATAAATAAATAACTAAGGAATAAATAACTCATAAATAAAAAAACCATAAGCGACAGAATTATTAGTACACTTGATGCAATTAGGATTCTATACACAGAAATGTAGAATGTAGTTACTTATTGTATGTTAGTGCATCCTGCTATGACCGAACCTAACAGGGTATCCAAAATGACAGGGATTTCATTAGGTAGTGATACTCTTTCTTTGAAAACTTCAAAGAACACTGAGGAGTTTAATAACATGTCGACCTTGTTCGATAAATGAAACGTGTCATCTGCTAGTTTGAGATGTGCTGGAATTTTTAATTTTGACAAATCAAGGGATGTTTGAGGCAATTTTGATGAAATAGATGGAACTATTAAACATTGCACCCCGGTTTGCCAATCATTAAACCGAGATTTGATGGTTACATTCACTTCCCCATTTGATACCGATTTTAGATAATTAACAGAATGTATCAAATAGTGACACTTTGTTCTTGGAATATTTAGTAGTTGGACAAGGCCTTCCGTTATAAAACAAACTTCACTACCCGAGTCTAGCAATGCTCTGACTGGTATATCGTTACCCCTTTTGTCAGTGACCAAAATTATAGCAGTTGGCAACAAACCCCGAAATTTCTTTGCTTCAGTAAAGACCATATGAGAGAAAACTTTTTCAGCCTCTCGCGGTTCAGCACTAACCATAGAGCATTCTCCTTCCTCTGGGGAAGATTGAGATTGTACTTTAACAAGAGTTCCTACATCTGATTTTGAGGTTATGTTGAAATTCACTACCTGTTTGTTATGATTCGGGTCATGCAAAAGAGAATGATGCTTTAGAGTACATACCCTACATGTCCCTTTGCTACAAGGGTGGTCTTTGACAGCTTTGGACAAACAATTCATGCACAATGAATTTTTACGACACACCTGTAATCTTTCTTGCACCGTTAACTGTTGAAATTTCACGCACTTAAACAACGGATGTTTCTCTGGACACAAGATGCACTGACTGGAATCGCATACATTTATAGCAAACGCCCTGAGGTTAGGTGCTGTTTGATGAGGTTTTCCAGCTGGAACAGAATTTGGTTGTGATTTTTGAGAAATGCCTTCATTAAATTCCAATGCATTTGCCCTATGGTTTAAGAAATCTAATAATTCCTGTAATCCTGACATTCTTTGTGCCGAGCCTTTACTAAGATACCACGATTCTCTAGTTTTGAAGTCTAGTTTGGAGAGTATTAAATGTTGCAAGATTAATTCACTTAAATCTATATCGAGTGATATCGATTTAAGTCCACACCAATTTGTGGAAATTTGAGAAATGAACTGTTTGAGAGAAGAAGAATCACTTTTTGTTTGGGGCAAATTGAGCAAAGCTTTGACATGGGTGTCTATTATTTTGGTTTTGTTAGAGTATCTATGGACTAATAATTCCCAAGCAGTATGAAAGTTATCACCTGACACATTTAAAGCACTGACAAGCATATACGGTTCCCCTTTTAAATGCGAAAGCAGATGCATATATTTTTCGATAGGGCTCAGTGAATGATTTTCCACTACTGCCGTTAAGAAGATATCATGGAATTGCATGAACTGATCATACATGCCTGAGAAAGTAGGCAATTTCACATGTGGTAAGCATCCCATAGGACTAGGCTTAACGACATGTGTTTTTTCTGATAATTTGGCCAATTCAGAACGACATTGGCTTTTAAATTGTATGTATCTGCTTTCCAAGTTCTCAAATGAGGGGGTTAAATCATCTAAAAATTCTTGCTTTATAGCATCTTCAACTGTAAATCTAATATCTTTCCATAATTCCTCACCCCTGTCCAAGAAACATTCTAAATTTGGTCTGCTTATATCTGAGAGAGAATTAAAATTCTCTTCGATTCTAGTCAATGTTGAATCTAAATGTAGCCATTTAGCAAAAATCTGACGTCTTTTTAGAGGCATTTTGGACTTACAGTTTGTGAAGTGCTTAAGCTATACAGAAAATCACTGATATTTGGTTTCTTTAACCAAAACAAAGATAGATGTTTGAAAGAACCACTATTACACTATACACACAACTGAAAGTGTCACTTATAATTTCACAATTATATATTTAATCACTACTTAAAGAAAAAACACAAAAGATAAGACTTTCAGATACACTAGCACAAAACTTATTGCTCCCGGGTTTCCTGGCACCAATGTTAAGGCAGCGAAATAGTTGAAAGAGGCTGGGAGAGCAGAGCATAGCATTGTTGATTAAAATAACAATGGAACATCGCCTCTTCTGTCGCAGTAGTTCTCTCGTTAGACAAGAATGTTCTGGAAAATAAATGACACACAATTTACAAGTATTGTTATTTGGCGAAGGAAACAAAGAGTATTGAAGTTGTCACAATTACCTCTGCCCAACGAAAATTGCCGTTTCCTTGCGAATTCCGTAGCCTTTATCTACGTGATTGTATTACATACAGTGCCTGGCACACTCCGAGTCGAATTCTGAAAACGTGCAAAACGCTTGTTTCCGCACTCCTTGTCGTGACGAGGCGATCAGCCGCCTGATATAGAAATTCTAAGCATCTCGCCTTTGGCAAATATACGCGGGAGAAGTCCGGTGGACCTTCGCCGGGAGCTGGTGCGATCTTTCGGTGGCACTTCGCACTAATATAACAAGTTGCATTCGACTCAAAGAACTTGCTAAAAGAAATGAATGTTTTTGACACCAAAGAAGAAGAAATTCGCGCGGGTTTTGGGAGAAAATTAAGACTATCTCGAAGGCGCCACGTTTAAAATGTATAGTCTTTTCCTTTGAAACGCCTTCAAAGAACATCAAACGCCCTGTTAATGAAGACAAGGCGCCAAATTCGAAGTAATTTGGCCGGCAATGTGTCAACATTATTCCCGCCCCCGAAGGGCGTCGAACCCGGTTACGAGTCGCAGGGCCAGGACGCTGTAGAACTGACTGTCACTTTCGACGAGCAGCGAATTCTGCCATCCTGCTTCGAATATGCTTTTTGAAAAGCTTGTTTTCGAAAGGCGAGATTAGAGAAACTGCGATATAAAAAGTCGGTGTTCCATGACCGAGTGCAATAAGTAATGAACGAATTGGGTACCGGGCGGTGCCTTGGTAATTTGATAGAGAAAGAAAAACAGCAACAAAATTAAACAATACAAAACAAGACAAGACAAAAGGACTAAGACTGAGCGAAACAAAACACGGTTTTTCGTGCGAACGAATGTCACGAATACCATCTTCCCGAGTGCTGTTCCAAATTGACGGTGCCAATTCAAAGACAAAAAGAGAATATAAAAAAAACAACAACACAACAACGAGTTAAGATATAATTATTGTAGTTCGTATCACTGAGCGGATTCACGAACCTGAAATTCAAAACAAAACAAACATCGTTTGGAGCTGTGAACTCCCCCAAACGCACAAGAGATCAAATTATTAAGATTAAGAGTAGGTAGCCAAATGTATTGGTCGATGCTTCAATGCACCATAAAAACGAAAATAAAAAAGATAAAAACTGTTCGATTTCTGGGCGATGTGTGTCGACAATACGAATGAATAATCAAAGAGAAAGGATGAACTAACTCTCAGCCTCGTGCTGTGATCGATGCAATTTTGTATTTGTGAGTTTTATTACAGTGCAACTTCTGTCGTCACCACTCTTGCACACAGACCAGGGCGCCTAGAGCCAGTTATTTTCAAAGGTTTCCCAATTCAGACGTTTTCTTGGCTGGATATTTAAAGAATCCTACCAGCAGATAACGATAGACCTAATTTTTATTAAAATGATTGGGCGTGTCATTTTAATTCCGAAAAGTGAAGAGTCGTAGACGCCCTGTGTGGGTGAGTGGTGAGCTCCAAGTTGGCACTGCAAACAGTGTTTTAGCTAATCCTGTTTTAATCACATGAATTAACAAGAAAAAAATGACAACTAGAATCGGGGGTGGCTCGGGTAGTTTCAGGTCCCCGGGAGCGCCAAGGCCCGTGGCAATATCTTAAAATCGATATTGTCCCCTGAGGGATCTCATAGATCTCTGCAAGTTTACACAGCAATTTAGAAAGTGAAATACAATTTTGAATGAGAGAGCGTTTTAAGTGTTGTTTTTTGACAATTGGATAATAAAGGAGCGTAGGTCCTGTGGGACCCAATCCTTTCAGAGCCGTTGTAAATTAGCTTGTGGCCAGGTTTTCCACTGTGTTTAAGTGGAGATCCCTCGTTAGTGGTATGACAGGCGCGTACCACGACCCAAGGTTTACAACGTGCACTGCATTTACTAATGACTGACTTTGTTAGAGATGATCTGTATTAGATTATGATGAGAATTGAACTTTTTGAAAAGTTCTAGCATGATAAGATTCCTCCTTAGCATAAGGGGAAGTAAGAAAGTATGTGAACGAGGTATCAATTGTACGTTACCTCTCACACGTTATTTCGATAAATGATTCTTGGGTAGCCTTAGTGAAACCCAATGTTTTCAGAGCCGTTATAAATTGACTTGTGGCCAGGTTTTCCACTGTAATTAAGTGGAGATCCCTCGTTAGTGGTATGACAGGCGCGTACCACGACCCAAGGTTTATAACGTGCCCTGCAAATACCAATGACCGACTTGATCGAATTGGTACGCATTAGCTTGTGCTAATAATTGAACCTTATTGATAGATTCTGATAAGATAGAGACTCCTCCTTATCGTAAGGGGTAGTAAGAAAGGTATTCTGAATGAATTAGCAATTAACGTTAAGAAGTAGTAATGAAATAGTGTTACCACCTTCATCGATCACAGGCAGCACATTCCGTTGAGAAATCTAGTTGTAGCAATTACATTAAATTGAAATGTCGAATGCTCACTTTGTGAAGACAGCTTCTTGTCAATAGTAATTTTGTTGCCAGCATCGTGTGGCTAAAACTCATAAATAATAAATAAATAACTAAGGAATAAATAACTCATAAATAAAAAAACCATAAGCGACAGAATTATTAGTACACTTGATGCAATTAGGATTCTATACACAGAAATGTAGAATGTAGTTACTTATTGTATGTTAGTGCATCCTGCTATGACCGAACCTAACAGGGTATCCAAAATGACAGGGATTTCATTAGGTAGTGATACTCTTTCTTTGAAAACTTCAAAGAACACTGAGGAGTTTAATAACATGTCGACCTTGTTCGATAAATGAAACGTGTCATCTGCTAGTTTGAGATGTGCTGGAATTTTTAATTTTGACAAATCAAGGGATGTTTGAGGCAATTTTGATGAAATAGATGGAACTATTAAACATTGCACCCCGGTTTGCCAATCATTAAACCGAGATTTGATGGTTACATTCACTTCCCCATTTGATACCGATTTTAGATAATTAACAGAATGTATCAAATAGTGACACTTTGTTCTTGGAATATTTAGTAGTTGGACAAGGCCTTCCGTTATAAAACAAACTTCACTACCCGAGTCTAGCAATGCTCTGACTGGTATATCGTTACCCCTTTTGTCAGTGACCAAAATTATAGCAGTTGGCAACAAACCCCGAAATTTCTTTGCTTCAGTAAAGACCATATGAGAGAAAACTTTTTCAGCCTCTCGCGGTTCAGCACTAACCATAGAGCATTCTCCTTCCTCTGGGGAAGATTGAGATTGTACTTTAACAAGAGTTCCTACATCTGATTTTGAGGTTATGTTGAAATTCACTACCTGTTTGTTATGATTCGGGTCATGCAAAAGAGAATGATGCTTTAGAGTACATACCCTACATGTCCCTTTGCTACAAGGGTGGTCTTTGACAGCTTTGGACAAACAATTCATGCACAATGAATTTTTACGACACACCTGTAATCTTTCTTGCACCGTTAACTGTTGAAATTTCACGCACTTAAACAACGGATGTTTCTCTGGACACAAGATGCACTGACTGGAATCGCATACATTTATAGCAAACGCCCTGAGGTTAGGTGCTGTTTGATGAGGTTTTCCAGCTGGAACAGAATTTGGTTGTGATTTTTGAGAAATGCCTTCATTAAATTCCAATGCATTTGCCCTATGGTTTAAGAAATCTAATAATTCCTGTAATCCTGACATTCTTTGTGCCGAGCCTTTACTAAGATACCACGATTCTCTAGTTTTGAAGTCTAGTTTGGAGAGTATTAAATGTTGCAAGATTAATTCACTTAAATCTATATCGAGTGATATCGATTTAAGTCCACACCAATTTGTGGAAATTTGAGAAATGAACTGTTTGAGAGAAGAAGAATCACTTTTTGTTTGGGGCAAATTGAGCAAAGCTTTGACATGGGTGTCTATTATTTTGGTTTTGTTAGAGTATCTATGGACTAATAATTCCCAAGCAGTATGAAAGTTATCACCTGACACATTTAAAGCACTGACAAGCATATACGGTTCCCCTTTTAAATGCGAAAGCAGATGCATATATTTTTCGATAGGGCTCAGTGAATGATTTTCCACTACTGCCGTTAAGAAGATATCATGGAATTGCATGAACTGATCATACATGCCTGAGAAAGTAGGCAATTTCACATGTGGTAAGCATCCCATAGGACTAGGCTTAACGACATGTGTTTTTTCTGATAATTTGGCCAATTCAGAACGACATTGGCTTTTAAATTGTATGTATCTGCTTTCCAAGTTCTCAAATGAGGGGGTTAAATCATCTAAAAATTCTTGCTTTATAGCATCTTCAACTGTAAATCTAATATCTTTCCATAATTCCTCACCCCTGTCCAAGAAACATTCTAAATTTGGTCTGCTTATATCTGAGAGAGAATTAAAATTCTCTTCGATTCTAGTCAATGTTGAATCTAAATGTAGCCATTTAGCAAAAATCTGACGTCTTTTTAGAGGCATTTTGGACTTACAGTTTGTGAAGTGCTTAAGCTATACAGAAAATCACTGATATTTGGTTTCTTTAACCAAAACAAAGATAGATGTTTGAAAGAACCACTATTACACTATACACACAACTGAAAGTGTCACTTATAATTTCACAATTATATATTTAATCACTACTTAAAGAAAAAACACAAAAGATAAGACTTTCAGATACACTAGCACAAAACTTATTGCTCCCGGGTTTCCTGGCACCAATGTTAAGGCAGCGAAATAGTTGAAAGAGGCTGGGAGAGCAGAGCATAGCATTGTTGATTAAAATAACAATGGAACATCGCCTCTTCTGTCGCAGTAGTTCTCTCGTTAGACAAGAATGTTCTGGAAAATAAATGACACACAATTTACAAGTATTGTTATTTGGCGAAGGAAACAAAGAGTATTGAAGTTGTCACAATTACCTCTGCCCAACGAAAATTGCCGTTTCCTTGCGAATTCCGTAGCCTTTATCTACGTGATTGTATTACATACAGTGCCTGGCACACTCCGAGTCGAATTCTGAAAACGTGCAAAACGCTTGTTTCCGCACTCCTTGTCGTGACGAGGCGATCAGCCGCCTGATATAGAAATTCTAAGCATCTCGCCTTTGGCAAATATACGCGGGAGAAGTCCGGTGGACCTTCGCCGGGAGCTGGTGCGATCTTTCGGTGGCACTTCGCACTAATATAACAAGTTGCATTCGACTCAAAGAACTTGCTAAAAGAAATGAATGTTTTTGACACCAAAGAAGAAGAAATTCGCGCGGGTTTTGGGAGAAAATTAAGACTATCTCGAAGGCGCCACGTTTAAAATGTATAGTCTTTTCCTTTGAAACGCCTTCAAAGAACATCAAACGCCCTGTTAATGAAGACAAGGCGCCAAATTCGAAGTAATTTGGCCGGCAATGTGTCAACATAAAGTAAGGAAAGAAATTCAAGATACGAAAGAAAACTAACATACAATGCCTATGGGAAGACTATATAGTAATTGAATATCTGAAACTAGGAGAGAAATCATTCTTTAAACCCATGAGAGACCTATTTAATAAAATAATAATTAAACAGGAATACCATTTGAATGACAACATAATACAATCATTTTACTTCACAAGAAAGGATCAAAAGAAGATATCAATAATTATAGACCTATTTCCTTGATGTCAAACGTATATAAAATATTCTCAAAAATAATACTAGGAAGAATAACAAGAACAATAGAATTTAACCAATCAGTGGAACAAGAAGGATTTCTTCCAGGTTATTCAACCACTGACCATTTACATACTATTAACCAACCAATGAAGAAATTCCAAGAACACAACCTCCCACTATATATAGTATTTATAGGCTATGAGAAAGCATTCGACCCATGTAGAACAAATCTATGTATTGAAAGCTTTAAAATAAATTGGAATAGAAGACAAATACATAAGCATACTATCAAAATGACAAATAAAAGCAATAATCAAAACCGAAAGAGATGGAAGAGAATTCAGAATAGAAAGAGGTGTCACACAGGATGACCCACTGTCCCCCAAGTTATTCATCTAATAGAGTATCTATTTCGTAAGATCAAAATCAAGAATGTGGTGAAAATCGACGGATGCAAACTATCAAATCTGAGATTTGCTGATGATATAGTCTTACTAGGTAACAGACATCAATAAATACAAGGTACACTTCAAGAACTAAATACACAAAGCAAGAAAATTGGGTTAAAAAACTTTGGAAAAACAATAATAATAACAAATAATGAAGAGAAAGAAATAACAATATAAAACAATATAGAAATAACATAATAGAATACGTTCAAGAATACATCTATCTTAAACAAACAATATCCTTAATAAGAAAAATGCTAAAGAAATTAATAGACGCATTTCAGCAGCATTGAAAACAATTCTGGAGCTTGAAGTTTATTCTTTTGAACAAACAAATTAGCATAAAAATGAAAAAATACATAATTGATACCTGTAGTCTACCTGTTCTGACGTACGGTGCACAAACCTGGTCTATGACAAGGAAGAATCAAAATGCTATTGGAGTATGTCAAAGAAGCATGGAAAGAAAAATTCTTCGAATATCTTTAACAAATAAAATTAGTAATGAAGAAATAAAAAGAACACAAATAAAAGATGCAATGATGGACTGCTCATCAACTAAAATGGAAGTTGGGAGGCCACATCTCAAGACTCCGAGATGACAGATAAACATCTAGAACTTGTTCGTGGGATCCACGAATAGGGAAGAAGAACATTGGTGGACAACATTGAAGATGGACCGATGACTTCCGGAAACTTCTAGGTAATCAATGGTCAAGAGTTGCGAAAGACCGTGAAAAATGGAAAGAGATGAAGAAATCCATTAAAAACAGTGTTTAGTGAGTTATCCATGTAAGGTCCTCAAGTTGGCTGCTCGAGGAGCAACTTTTTAACGTAAGCCTCCTTGCCCTGTGTTAGAGGCCCTTGCCCTAATAGGGATTAACGGACTAATAATAAATAATAAAATATATTTTAAAAAATGGGAGGGTATCCCTCCCCCATTTTGCTCGTGGCCTCAGTCACATTCCTACATTACTTGCATCGTTGCCTCTAGCTCTTTCAGTGCTCTGGACGTGTTGACAAGCGGAAAATGTCTGTGCCAGAAAGCCTGTGGACGTGTTGGCGCGCGTAGTCGGGCTGTGACTGAGAGCATCTAGACGTGTGCCGACCCGAGACCATTTTCGTTCTTATAATGCCTTTTGCGAGTGTAAATGATTCTTGAGATTTTAGCGGTATCTATGTGTGATTCAGCAGACTAACTTGATATTTGATACCGTTCTGCTTCACTGGTCTCGTATTTCTACGAGTTAGTTCAGGGTTTTGCTACAATACGTATGCTTATTGTCCGCTACAGTGCTCTCTATGTAGAAATATCCTAAGCTGCTTTCTTAAATTCTGCGTGAATCACCAGAGTGAGCTTCCAGGAGGGTAGGTAAGACTCCCTCTCTCACCCTATCGCTGTTTACTCTTCAATATTGCGAAATGCTGCAGCCCTTGAAGACCCGTTAGATCCCTAATTCATTTTCTTTCGTTTTTTGTTACTTGTCTTTCAGTGTTTGAGGTGTTCCAAGTTTTCTGTGTATGCGTTCGGTTATGAACGGATTTGTTCCATAACCTCAAAGTTATCGCAGACCTTAAGCACTGAGCTCTGTTTAATCGGCGATCTCGGTACACAGCTGATGTCACTGCAGTGCCTCTATCCGGGAGGTCCTGAGTTCGAGTCCGGACAGAGTTAGGATTTTCAACATCGGCCAGGTAGCTAGGTCTTAATCATTCCCCACTAGAAAGCGCTATGAAAACCACCACAATGCCAAAAAAAAAAAAACAACAACTAAAATAACCCTCAAAAAGTGATTACTTTATATTTAAAATATGAGGTGTAGAAATGCAAGAAATACGAAAAATATTATTAATTGTATATGATATTTATATTTTACAGTAAACACCCATATTTGTAATGCATAAAATATTTACAACAACTATTTATATAATAAAGTGCATACATACACTCATTGTATTCGGTTTTCAATGAGTTTCATACTGTGTACGAGTTATAAAACTTAAGAGGTATCGTGGTCTCACTCATTTTAATGACGGATGGAAAAATATGATAACTCTTTATAAAACGTTTCGCCAACCGAAATCGTTCTTATCATTTCTTGTTTATCGCTGTGATTAGTTTTTTTTTCACCAAATTTGTAGCCCTCTTCTACCTATCTTTGGTTGTGAATAATTGTGACAACTAACTCCCCAATTTTAAACGCGGGAATTCATTCAAATAAACTTACTTGCCTGTAAGTGTTTTTACTCGCTTAGTTATATTTGAATAAATCCCAATAATCATAGGGAACTATTTTTCGGTCTTGAAATTTTGTGATATACAATATATATTTAAAAAATAAACATTTAAAAAATTCAACGAAAACCCCTATCAGAACCAATTACCACCACCAATTAAATTTGTCGCCTAACAATCAATTAAAGCCCCTAAAAAAACTCAATTTAAGGCCAAACCCCGTAACGTGGCAACACTGGTATAGCGCCGTAACAGTGGGCGTGTTGCGTGCGGCGTGCGCAGGCGACCTGTGGGCGCAGGACTGGTCGTCGCTGTGGCGGCTGCTGGCGCCCGCCGCGCCCGACCTGACGGCGGCGCTGCGCGGCGCGGGGCTGTCGGTGCGCGGCATGGCGGAGCGCGCCGAGGATGTGTTCCGGTCGCTGGGGCTGCCGCGCCTGCCGCCCGCCTTCTGGCGCCGCTCCCAGCTGCGCGCCGACGCGCCCGCCGGCTGCCACGGCACCGCCGCCAACATGTTCCGCCCCGGCGACTACAGGTGCGCACTCGTTGCTTTTTTATCCCTTCTACTTCGGCTTCTTCGCCCTTCCCTCCTCTCTCCTTTTCCTCCCTCCCTCCCTTCATTCCTTCTTTACCTCCTCCTCTTCCTTGTTTTATCCCCTCCTCTTCCTTGTTTTATCCCCCCCTCTTCCTTGTTTTATCCCCTCCTCTTCCTTGTTTTATCCCCTCCTCTTCCTTGTTTTATCCCCTCCTCTTCCTTGTTTTATCTTTTCTCCTTCACTTTCTATTTGTTATCCTTCATATTTTATCTTTCAATTGTACATTTTCCCCCTCCATTTTCGATTTTGTTTCTCATTTATTCTCCATTTTCCCCTACTCTCTCTCTCTCTCTCTCTCTCTCTCTCTCTCTCTCTCTCTCTCTCTCTCATTCCACTTCGTTATTGTACAGCCACATAAATTGTACTCTTGGTTTTATCACTTTTCTCCAAGCTCAGTTTAACAACACACCTAATCAAGAGGGCTTCGTTGTCCTCCGAAATTTGTAAATATGATAAATATATGAATAAATGAAGAAGACATGAAAAATAATCAAAGATTTAGGATTAATAGGGACATCTTTTTTGATGGACTTGCTCAAACGGAGGAGTAGGTTTTTCGAAATTTCCTTGCTCATTTTCGAAACTAGTGCGGCGATTTTCGACAGAGTGGACATTTTCCCAACAGCGGATTAACGCTGTGATGTTGAATACGTATGCAATTTGCTATACAGGTATCGGGACGTTATCTTAAATCTAATCTTAAATTTGATACACTGCCCTACGTATATATACCTTAACTCGTTATAAAAATTCATAAAATATGGATTTCCCGAGATGTAATACTCGGGAACAGAAAGCTATAAATGCATTATTATTATTATTATTATATTATTATATTATATTATTATATTATATTACCATTATATTATTATATTATAATATTATATTATATTACTATTATATTATTATTATATTATTATTATTATTATTATTATTATTATTATTATTATAAACTTTATACTCTAAAAAGTACTTGTATTGCAACGTACATCTCCGATACATTTTGGGTAAGTGGGCTAATTTCATTTCCATTTATTACCTCTAAGTGGAAAGGCTATTACCTATAAACTATTAGTAAGCAAATATTTGTAGCTTTTTAAATTCAAAACTTCACTTTCTAAACCTGCGATCCAAGTTTATCCTTTATTTACTATTTATCAGACATCTTTTTAATTTACAGAATACGCTTTTGTGCTGAAGTAGATGAAAACGACTTTTATGTCATACATCATGAACTTGGACACATACAGTACTACATGGCATATCGCAACCAACCAGTCATATTTCAGGTAAGCGTTTACAAGTTTGAAAAAAAAAAATTTACTGTTTCGTTACTGTATGTCATTGCGGATATGGAGCTCGATACCTGCGTCGAGAGGTACTTAGTCACATGGGGTACAGCACACCTAGTTCTCATATGGAGAGAATTATGGGAGGTAAATATGAAAAGACAGATGAAAATCAAGATATTACAAAAAGGTTTACGCTTAGTTAATTAATAAATAAGTAAATGAGATTCATCACAATTAGGTAAAAAATAAAATCTTGTATCACTGGCATTAACTGTTTCTAATTATCTAGAGGAGACAAAAAGCCCAAGTTCCTTTCACATTTGGCCCTCCGGCTGTTTGTAGCCACTCGATCATTAGAATAAGTTAACGCCATTGGTTCATAAATAAATATTACAACGTATGAAAATAATTATGTGCAAACAATCCTTAAACATTCCTATTTGAAATGCTACAATATAGTCAGAAATAATCAAAATTTTATTCAGTTGTACATACTTTTACTTCATCATATTGTTGAATGTAAATATGTTTTCAAAATAGCAATTACACCTTCACGAGGTTTTATAAAATGGTCCTGCCCGTCTTTTCAATATCATACGTCCTACAACGTATAAAACAACAGAGTTTTTAAATAAAATATTGATTTATCTCAATACAACTGGCACAGACATTGCATTTGTTAACTAAAAATAATTTTTACATTAATCATAAGCAAATATTTAATTTTCAACTTGAATTTAAAAAATACCCTATTCGACCTCTGTCGGCACCACTAAAATTGACATAATTAATTCAACCAGATGATAGGAACATGTCTCCGAATTCAATATATTGAGATTCCTGAGAAATAAAATAAGATAATCCCATAGCATTTGATATTTCACTAAATATTTAATTAAGCGATGCGAAGACCACAACAATGAACAATAGCAAGCTTAAAGCTAGCAACATCTAAACAACAAATCATTACACAACCCGCATTTCGTCTTACCAATTGATCTTTGAATTACAAGTGAGGCGATTGCGCACGCTACAGCGCTCTACACTCCGTTACAACGGCATACGGACAGTTTCCTCGTTCGAGAGGGCAACCACTTGGGTCAGCGTGCTCGAGTCGGTCCTCGGGAACCGCAGTTTGAATAACGGTCGCTCCACGCGCAATTTGAGGCGAGCCAAACGAGATAGCAGTTAATTTGCACTCCCAGAAGATGGCTGTTATCTCTACCACACACTCTCCACTCCCCGCTGCGTGGACGCTTTGGTAATTACTGTCGCTTGACCATTGTGATTAACTAACTGAAGGACCAGCCATTGCCCAAGTATTTATCACAATCATCTATTAGAGAGGAAAATAAAATGAATGGGGTCTTCCCCTTCTATCTATTAAATAAAAGGAAAGTACTTTTACCTCTATCCGCTCCCCACCCAGTTCTACCACCCACGTTCCCTCCCCGTTTTCCCCTAAAGCGCCTCACTCCGTCTTACCCACATGCCCTCCCCGCTTTCTTCTAAAATGCCTCACTCCGTCTTATCACGCCGTGCATTGCTTTGCCACGAGTACAGACATACTACGAAATCTTTATTGTTATCTATACATTTAATACACTAAGAGTTTTCGTTTACAAAGAAATTTGAGTTTGTACTTAATCAAAGGATATAGCCGAATAACGTGATGGAAAGTGCCTCCAAACCAAATGGACAATCGCGATACTCCTATGAACGAGGATAAAAAATGCCGTAGATTACCAAAAAATCAGCCTCATTGGACAATCTGTTCCAGACAAAAGAAACGTGTTTTTCATGTTTTATTGCATGTATTAGACTGAAAAAATTATAAAAATGGGCAAAAACATTTGAATTTGGAGGCATTTTTGTGAACCAATTTTGACGCCACATTCAAATAGAAAAAACTGAAATTGATTTGAAACGTAATAAAGTTAGGAATACTGTCTCAATTCCCCCTAGAATGTGTCTCATAACATTCTATAACATATTTTTTCACATGTTTATCCAATGTGGACGATAGTAAAAACAAACAAACTTTTTATCACTTTCAAAATTTGAAATTCTCACCGAAATGTGATTGGAAAAATGTTTTTACCAATATTTAAACACTTTATAGATAATTTATTGAGAAGTCTTACTTACCATCGTGATTAACAACTTTTGCTGACAAATATTTGTTTTTTGAGTGAAAAGTTTTATATTATCGAAATAAAATCATCAAACCCCTTTGTTTTAAGATTTAATGATTGTTTGTAATATAAATCAATTACTCGGTTTTAGGTACGAGTATATTAATCATTTATGTATATAATATAAATCAAATTACTCAGTTGTAGTTTATTAATCGTTGACAATTAAGCAATCTGACAATTAATCGTTGTCACTGTCTTCTTCAGTTTTTTCAGTAACTTTTCTACAGTTCTTCCTTTTGGTGATGTAGGCATGTCGCAAGGGTTCAGCTAGTTCTTCGTATTAGTTCCAAACATATTGATTAACTTTCATTAGCTTCCACTTAAAAAATACCAAAAAATGCTGGTGAAATTGAAGCTCCTTATATTCAACTGAGAATCTCACGTAAAAGTGATTAATTCAATTGAAATTCGCACTCGCTAAGAAAACTCACCACATTTAACTGAACTTATTCTCGAATAAATTGCAGAGAGTGACCACTTAAATCGTCCATCCGTCCAATGCGCCCTTCTACTCCTTATTCTACGCCCTTAGGTTGTACTTCATTCTCACTCCTCTCTACTACTTCAGGTTTCCATGCTAAGCTTACTTGTCTCGAGAGGACTGTGATATTGCAGAAAATGTTTAGTTTTAAACGCAACACATCATTTGTACGGGAATTGAACTGTTGGAAATGAACAATTACTAACGATCTTCAAAGCGCACAAAAAATGTTGGACGGTTTACGAAAATGACGAAAACTAGCGGCTGTGTAGACTCCTTACCTACTCAATCGCGAAACAGTTGCTGCAAATGATATATTTCTCCAATCACTTCATCAAGACCTCAATTCCACTAAAATCAAGAATGTCTATGAAGTAGGGTCTTATTTCAAGCAAACATTCATTGCTCGAGGATATTGAAACGGCATACAACCATTAAAGTTTGGCGCCTTTTTTTGGGAAATGGATAAAACGGGTTAAATGTACGCATAACACATTTCCATTTATTCAAAGTGTAATAACTAAGGAACTGAGTCTCTATTATACTTTACATTAATTACTTTGTTTTTTTTTCTTTTGAATTATTAACCTAGAGTTATGAATTGAATATACGACTGAATGTGGTTGACTAAATAGTTCACGAACTATGCAATTGCCAAATATTTTGAGTTTTCTTTAAACGTGGATAACCACGATGGTCATACCATCAACCGATATTAATCAATGGCGTAGCGGCAGGCGCCTTCAAGAACAGTGAGACCTCTGAAATGCTCGACCAGGAGTGGTAGGTGTGTCTGGGCACTTTTACTTTTTCGCGAAAAATCGAATAACGGCAAAATGTCCGTCCGCCCGTCCGTCCGTCCGCCCGTCCGTCCGCCCGCCCGTCCGTCCGCCCGCCCGCCCGTCCGTCCGCCCGCCCGTCCGTCCGCCCGCCCGTCCGTCCGCCCGCCCGCCCGTCCGTCCGCCCGCCCGTCCGCCCGCCCGTCCGTCCGTCCGCCCGCCCGTCCGTCCGCCCGCCCGTCCGTCCGCCCGCCCGTCCGTCCGTCCGCCCGCCCGTCCGCCCGTCCGTCCGCCCGTCCGTCCGCCCGTCCGTCCATTTTACCGTCGTGTACAAGACGTTGCCTCTGTGCAGCTTTCGAGGTCGTGACTTATTCGAGGCCGTTGAGGCACCTCCCGCCGGTCGTTCCTACTTCTCGAGGCTCGCAACGGAATCCAATGCCCGGGATTCTGGCCGCCCCTGACTCTACTTACAGGACAAATGACCTTAGCAGAAGATGCGCTTGGAAACGATGTATACTGATACAAGTGAATATAACGACATGTAACAGACAGCAATACCACAAAAAGTAGTGGATAAATAGATATGGAATTTTTACAGGTTCCTCATCAGGTTTGTCTCAGTGTTCTGGCAAAGTCTGTAAAAAGATTAAGACAATAAAAATTTAGAAAATAAATTATTTAAATTCTAATATGTGCACCACAATCTGTATTTCTCGCTTCTCGCTAAGAGCACGTGGTTCTTATTCCTCCAGAGGCCAGTAGCGGTGCAGCAGAACTGATACTTTATTGATTCGATAGAAGTCAGTAGCAGTGCTTACAAAAAAAAAAATTAATGTAATAGGAATGTAATGTAAAATGAAATAAAAATTATAGCATTTTCCTAAAATTTGAACCAATTGGTTTAAAAATGATTATTTAAACATATTCATTTGCATTGATCTCTCATCTCTCACACGGATTGGTTATGAGGAACACCCGGGCAACGCCGGATAATGTATTTTGCTAGTTTAATGTACGAGTAATTCCGCCCGCGGATAAGGGCCACGTTGTAGGGCGGAGAATGGTGGTGTTGCAGGACGGGGCCAACTCGGCCTTCCAGGAGGCCGTGGGGGACGCCGTGACGTTGGGCGTGTGGACCCCGCAACACCTGCTGCGCCTGGGGCTCGTCAACGACTCCGTCTCTCCGGAAGGTGAGGCTTTTTCGAAAAAAACAACAATTTTTTTGGAAAAAAAATCGGTTTTTTAATTAATTATACTCATTTTCTTAAAAAACATCGTCGATTATCTCTACATTTAAAGTCTATTAATCTTTGGTTGATGGAATGGAAAATTCTTTTTAAATTTGGTCATTGGAAATATACCATGGTGCATTTAAAGCCCAACGGAGGAATTTATTTTGGATTATTTGAATTTTCTTTTTTACGTTAGTTTGGGCCGGAGAGGCTCATTCATAAATGCATGTCCAGTAAGATTTTACCCGTAAACGCGGAACCTAGGTTGTACGGAGGGGAAAATACTTAACCGCGTTAACAGGGCATCCCATAAGGCGATATTCGGCCTCCATAGCATCCCGCTGGGCACTACCTGTACATACAGGAACTGAGTCGCTAATAACGTGGCGAGAAAAACGTGGCACCAGACAGGATTTCGCATTTAGACATTATAAAATAGCTATTGACGACATTACGACTATACAGAGCAAATGATCAACCGGGTCCAAGTTATTAGTTGTATCGGCACACTTTTCATGGAACCACCTCTTTATAAGAAAACAAATCATAAACTAAATAAGAATATATCTTCCCTTGTAGTACGTATCCACCACATTTAGCTGCAACTTTGATTGTCCTTTACGGCCGCTAGTCGTTCAGAGCACGACTATTTGCTCCTCTGTTTGCAGAAAGTTGATGTAATAGATCATTAGTGAACACCATTAGACCGATACCACAAATAACGGACTCACTTAGTTAAATATAACTTCAACACTGTCCGTTATGTCCACTATTTGGGCCTAATAAAGTTAATAACCACAAGTGGCATGCAGTAGCAAAAACGCTGCTGAATCACACAAAATCATTTTCAAGAAGTAGCTCGCATATTGGTCAAAAACAACGAAGAAAATACATTCTTATAACTCTGTAGCAAATATTAAACATTTTAATCAAAACAGTCTTCACAATTACTGCAATAACATAGTGTAGTGTGGTGTAGTGTAGTATAGTATACACACGAATACATAGTTCAACAGTTCTTTACATACCCACCAAGAATAAAAAAAGTTGCTGTTCCGCAAAGCAAAACATGAGAAGCAGATATTCAATAACGGGTGGCCTCTTTCATGGAGCCTTGCTGTTGCATGACAGTTGCTGTGTCTTAAGCAGTGATGCAGTGAGAATTCAGTCGGTATGTAAAGTGTGAGAATAAAAAGTGGAATAACACAATCAAATATTTGAATTCTTCAGTGAAAATCGAAACTTTTGTTTTCTTGGATTTTCCTTTAGTTCGTGGGTCTGTAACGAAACACCACACCCCTCACAGATGAGCGAGGTTAAATAATTTTCTTTGAATTCCTTCGTGCATTGAATTGGTTGATTGATTGATTGATACCGAGCGCGCGCCAGCCGAGACAAGCTCCAACCTCCCGACTTTTCTCATGACATGCCATTGATGCCCCGAGCTGCCGTAGATGCGCGCAGTGCAAATCAACAGTGCTTCACCGCTGATGACACCATCCACCGGCAAAGGTGACTCAAGGCGTAAAATGGTATCACTGCAGTGCCTCTGTCAGAGAGGTCCTGGGGCTACTCCCGACTGTGGCAGAATTTTCGACACTAGCTACTCAGCAAGGATGAATTTAGCCGCAGCGCCGTCTGGAGGAGTATTCTAGCGGCCGGGTGCTCAGATCGGTAGTTTTACAGGATTTCTCCGACCAACACCAGGTGAATGAAGAAGCAGTATCCTCTGAAACGTGCCACGGACCGCGCGCAATCTTTCTTTGCGATTCCTTGTCCTTTCGTTACCCCCTTACTTCCACACACTTACACTCGCATACACTACATCAGCACCCGTATCAGGAGACCAGTCGGGAGCTTAGAACTTGTCCCCTGTGGGGCGGTGCCCTGTTGGTGGGAAATATCCGGTTGGAGAAAATCCCGGGAAGCCGACGTAGGTCGGTGCCGAATCTCGCGAGCCAGATGGGAAAGTAACCACCACCTCCCGCGATGAAACGTGCACTTCTCTTACGGAACTAATGACCTTACCAGTTGAGGTGCCCGGAATTGCGAAGGAATGAATGAATTTCCTGCTGTGCGCGCGCGTGTTGGTGCAGCGCTGGGGGCGCAGCTGCACTTCTATTACGGAACTAATGACTTTAGCAGTTAAGGTGCCCGGAATTGCAAATGAATGAATAAATGAATGGCCTCCTGTGCGCGCGCGTGTTGGTGTAGCGCTGGGCGCGCAGCTGCTCGTCTATTACGGAACTAATGACCTTAGCAGTTGAGGTGCCCGGAATTATGAATGAATGAATGAATTGCCTCCTGTGCGCGCGCTTGTTGGTGCAGTGCTGGGCGCGCAGCTGCTGGTGCGGCAGGCGCTGCGCCAACTGCCGCAGCTGGCGTTCGCGCTGGCGCTGGAGGAGTGGCGCTGGGACGTGTTCGCGGGGGAGGTGCCGCCCGACCGGTACAACGGCGCGTGGTGGGCGCTGCGTCGCAGCCTGCAGGGCGTGTGCCCGCCCGCGCGCCGCGACGAGGCCGACTTCGACCCCGCCGCCAAGTTCCACGTGCCCGACAACACGCCCTACATACGGTACACGGACGATTATTTTTGCACGATATCAGACAGAAAACTCCCGCAAAACTGCACGCCACACTCCCGCAAAACTGCACGCCACACTCCCGCAAAACTGCACGCCACACTCCCGCAAAACTGCACGCCACACTCCCGCAAAACTGCACGCCACACTCCCGCAAAACTGCACGCCACACTCCCGCAAAACTGCACGCCACACTCCCGCAAAACTGCACGCCACACTCCCGCAAAACTGCACGCCACACTCCCGCAAAACTGCACGCCACACTCCCGCAAAACTGCACGCCACACTCCCGCAAAACTGCACGCCACACTCCCGCAAAACTGCACGCCACACTCCCGCAAAACTGCACGCCACACTCCCGCAAAACTGCACGCCACACTCCCGCAAAACTGCACGCCACACTCCCGCAAAACTGCACGCCACACTCCCGCAAAACTGCACGCCACACTCCCGCAAAACTGCACGCCACACTCCCGCAAAACTGCACGCCACACTCCCGCAAAACTGCACGCCACACTCCCGCAAAACTGCACGCCACACTCCCGCAAAACTGCACGCCACACTCCCGCAAAACTGCACGCCACACTCCCGCAAAACTGCACGCCACACTCCCGCAAAACTGCACGCCACACTCCCGCAAAACTGCACGCCACACTCCCGCAAAACTGCACGCCACACTCCCGCAAAACTGCACGCCACACTCCCGCAAAACTGCACGCCACACTCCCGCAAAACTGCACGCCACACTCCCGCAAAACTGCACGCCACACTCCCGCAAAACTGCACGCCACACTCCCGCAAAACTGCACGCCACACTCCCGCAAAACTGCACGCCACACTCCCGCAAAACTGCACGCCACACTCCCGCAAAACTGCACGCCACACTCCCGCAAAACTGCACGCCACACTCCCGCAAAACTGCACGCCACACTCCCGCAAAACTGCACGCCACACTCCCGCAAAACTGCACGCCACACTCCCGCAAAACTGCACGCCACACTCCCGCAAAACTGCACGCCACACTCCCGCAAAACTGCACGCCACACTCCCGCAAAACTGCACGCCACACTCCCGCAAAACTGCACGCCACACTCCCGCAAAACTGCACGCCACACTCCCGCAAAACTGCACGCCACACTCCCGCAAAACTGCACGCCACACTCCCGCAAAACTGCACGCCACACTCCCGCAAAACTGCACGCCACACTCCCGCAAAACTGCACGCCACACTCCCGCAAAACTGCACGCCACACTCCCGCAAAACTGCACGCCACACTCCCGCAAAACTGCACGCCACACTCCCACAAGGCAGCTTACCAGAAGTGTGGTAACGTTTTTTGTTATTTACACATTTGTCAGAATACAGCAACTATGAATTTTTTTTCTTATTAAATGTGTTAAATTCTGGAGAAACCTCTTGCGCCTGCTTTGGTTAAGAGTCTTTGATGTCATGGCTAAAATATTAGTTAGGGAGAGGTTGCAATATTTTGATATTTTTAATATTTACCAATCATGTGAGTTAACAAGAAAGCAACAGGCGCTGGGTGGCAAATTTTCGTCTGCAATGGGTGATAGAAAAAAAAGATTTTATACGGATGGGCGCATTTAGAGTTTTCCCGCAAAGGTTTATTTTGAATATTTTTCGTATATTTGAAGACCTCAGCTTAGATTTGAATATCAGAAATAACATTCGTAACTTCTACCCTACTAAAACGTCATCTGTTTCTTGATAAAAGCTAAAAAAAGAAACTTTGGAGGTACTAAAACGTTCAAATCTGTTATTTTTTAAAGTTAAACAAATAAAACCCAAAATTCAAGTAGGAATTAATTCTAAAATATGCGCTTGAATGCGGGGTGTGTTGCGTGCCGCAGGTACTTCCTGAGCGGGCTGCTGCAGGTGCAGATGTTCAAGGCGCTGTGCGAGATCGCCGTGCTGGGCGGCGTGGGTCGCGGGCCGCTGCCCTTCCCGCTGCACCAGTGCGACATCTACGGCTCCCAGCGCGCCGGCCGCAAGCTCAGGTGCTCCCCGCCCCGCTTCTTGGCCCGTGCGTGCGTTCCAACACACGTCTTCTTCCTAGGGGTTTTCCAGTCGACAGCCGGTTACCCTTAACGTCCAGATGGGAGGCATATTCGACACACATTTGCGGGCTCTTCCCATCTGGGGTCAGTAGAACGCGAGGTCCTCCGTGATACCACGTACATGAGAGAAGAGAGACGCATCCATGCTCAAGGCACGACTCGAACCAGCGACCTTTCAAAACGAAACGCTGATTCAGTGCACGCTCTTGGCCATCTCGGCCATTCAGGTCTTTCCGGCAGAATTTGACACTAGTAATTCCCGTAATATGAGGCGTATCAAAAAAGTAAACTTTCTTATAATGTCAACGAAAAGAAGACTCAATTACATGGAACACTTTATTTTAGCAGATACAGCACATATATATTTACTTAATCCCAATCAGAATTGACACATTTGTCATAGCGCGGGATCAACACTTGTATTCCTGTGTAGCACAGTGTAGTTAGACAGCCACAGTGGTTGAGCGTCATTACCATACGCGTAATGCTGACTTGTGAGGTATTTCTTGAGATGAAAGAAAATATAGAAACTGCTGGAGGACGAGATTAGGGTTATAGGGTGGAGGGTTATAAGCCTTTTACCGTATCGGCAGCGTATAAGCAACTGGCAGTTCTCTCACCAAGTGCTGTGGTGCTTCAAGTGACCTATTCGGAGCAATCAGCTTGCGATGATTTGTTTACTTTTTCATACTCACGGTTCAGCGTTCAGCCGCTCATCTGATTCACACGAAGTCGCGGAGATGATAAGGTTCAGCAGTGGGGAAGGTTATGAATATATGAAGTCATGTCGTCGCCTGTCAGTAAGTGTTAATGTTTTGTGATATAATTTATCTGTCATGTAGGTGGTGCCATGAGAGTAGTAATGAGTGGCAACAGTGCATCGAACTTTCAAAGTCGCTTATATGCTGCCGGTACTGTAGTGAAATTTCTGCTGATGTTCAGTAAAGAGTGATCGTTCTTTGCTCCTCCCAAGTCTTTAAATTCAGAAATGCGCGCTTCTCTAGGTTTGTTTCCGGACAAGGTAGGTTTTTTACCTTTAGCGTCATTACTATAGGCAACGTCTTTGGTGCAACAAAAATAGTCAACGAACCTCTGACTAGTAACGAAGCATTTATGAACCATATGACACTGAAAACAGTTCACATCACTATTAGAAAATGCTGATGTACATTATTACATACTCAATGACACCTTTAGAATTTCATTGAAAGGTTTAGGTATTAATGCCATAAGTCACGGGTATCCCGCCGCTATTTGCAAATGTTAATGTCTCGATTTTGATGCAAGTGTGGTTTATTTGTTACTATTTTAGGGCCTTTTCCGGCCGAAAGCAAGTTACCCTTTTACGTCTCGACGGGACGCAACACACTAGTCACCGACACAAACCACCACCCCACCCCTCACCCCACACCCCACCCCACCCCACCACCCACCCCACCCCACACCCCACCCCACCCCACCCCACCCCACACCCCACCCCACCCCACCCCACCCCACCCCACCCCACCCCACAACACACACCACCACACACCACACACCACACACCACACAACACACTTCACACCAACACACGGTCTCCTGCGTTCCGCGAGGCCCTCCGCGTCAACACATACATGGGAGACAAGGGACAGACCACCTTGCTCAAAGCGGGACTCGAACCCGTGCTCCTTCGAACCGAAGCGCTGAGTCGGAACACGGTCTTAGTCACCTCGGCCATCCAAGTCAGGTACTATACAATAATTGTTCGTATTTATGAAAGACTTGTGGAAGATAATATGAGACGCACTTGGACCAAAATCGAGCTGTCAACATTTACGAACAGCAGGAGGCTGCTTGGGCGCACGTTGCCCCTTCAACGGGCGTTGTGATGGGCGCAGGGAGATGATGTCGCTGGGCGCCAGCCGCCACTGGACCGACGCCCTCTTCACGCTGACCGGCACCAGGGAGCTGTCGGCGGAGCCGCTGCTCGAGTACTTCGCGCCGCTGGTGCCCTGGCTGCGGGCCCAGCTGCGCCTGCACAACGCCTCGCTCGGCTGGGGGGACTGCCCCCACGACTACTAACGAGACGGCGAAGCCGCGCCGGGGATCTCTCAAACATTTCGCGAGCGTTCAGCCTAAAATTTCGCGAGCGTTCAGCCTAAAATTTCGTGAGCGTTCAGCCTAAAATTTCGTGAGCGTTCAGCCTAAAATTTCGTGAGCGTTCAGCCTAAAATTTCGTGAGCGTTCAGCCTAAAATTTCGTGAGCGTTCAGCCTAAACTTTCGTGAGCGTTCAGCCTAAAATTTCGTGAGCGTTCAGCCTAAAATTTCGTGAGCGTTCAGCCTAAAATTTCGTGAGCGTTCAGCCTAAAATTTCGTGAGCGTTCAGCCTAAAATTTCGTGAGCGTTCAGCCTAAAATTTCGTGAGCGTTCAGCCTAAAATTTCGTGAGCGTTCAGCCTAAAATTTCGTGAGCGTTCAGCCTAAAATTTCGTGAGCGTTCAGCCTAAAATTTCGTGAGCGTTCAGCCTAAAATTTCGTGAGCGTTCAGCCTAAAATTTCGTGAGCGTTCAGCCTAAAATTTCGTGAGCGTTCAGCCTAAAATTTCGTGAGCGTTCAGCCTAAAATTTCGTGAGCGTTCAGCCTAAAATTTCGTGAGCGTTCAGCCTAAAATTTCGCGAGCGTTCAGCCTAAAATTTCGCGAGCGTTCAGCCTAAAATTTCGTGAGCGTTCAGCCTAAAATTTCGTGAGCGTTCAGCCTAAAATTTCGTGAGCGTTCAGCCTAAAATTTCGTGAGCGTTCAGCCTAAAATTTCGTGAGCGTTCAGCCTAAAATTTCGTGAGCGTTCAGCCTAAAATTTCGTGAGCGTTCAGCCTAAAATTTCGTGAGCGTTCAGCCTAAAATTTCGTAAGCGTTCAGCGTCTTAAAATTTCGCGAGCGTTCAGCCTAAAATTTCGTGAGCGTTCAGCCTAAAATTTCGTGAGCGTTCAGCCTAAAATTTCGTGAGCGTTCAGCCTAAAATTTCGTGAGCGTTCAGCCTAAAATTTCGTGAGCGTTCAGCCTAAAATTTCGTGAGCGTTCAGCCTAAAATTTCGTGAGCGTTCAGCCTAAAATTTCGTGAGCGTTCAGCCTAAAATTTCGTGAGCGTTCAGCCTAAAATTTCGTAAGCGTTCAGCGTCTTAAAATTTCGCGAGCGTTCAGCTTTTTGGAGACGGAGGAGTATGGGGAGATGGTACCATAAAATGGGTCAAATTATCTATTTGTTTTTTGATAAACAAATAGTTCAAATCTAGCTCTTTCCAAATATATTAACGTTTTTATTTCTGGGCGTCTGGAAGTTCCTTTAATTTGTATCGTGGTGCACATGAGCCACACCCCCTTTTTTGACACTGTATGCGATTAATTAAAAAAAAAAGTGCGCATACGGAGTTGTTAATGAATTACTGAAACATGCTCTTGTTCATACGTTGGTAGGATTTGTCTTTCGCGCAGAAGGAAATAATCCACAATACAGAGCAGTGGCAAGTACAGCCTTTTCAAATGGCGTTTGCGGAAAAATGTACTTATTTTGTAATGAATGTGAATAATCTTTTCTGAGAAAAGATACAATTTATTAAAATTTACATGATTCATTCCTTAAAGTACTGGTAATAAATTGATATTTTAGATAAACATTCTTGAATAATAAAAAATAATGCTTGTCCAAAAATACTGAAAAAATTAGGGCAGATGTTATAGTTGAAAAAATACTAATTATTATTTAATCAACTCTAAAAGTATGACTATTACAAAGGTTGTACCCTTAAGGGTGGGGAAACATCAAAATTTTGGAGTTAACCTATTTTTCCTAGAAAAGTACAACAATAGCAGCAAATTTAACACGAGGTATACATGGTACCCTCTCCCCTTAATGCAACGGCGACTAATACATCAAGGTCAATGGAGATTGATGAAAACGATATTTTCTCAAAATATTTTTTCTGATGTTAATTTTTTTTAAATCAAGTTAAAAAATTATTTACCATATCCAAGTTTACATAAAACAATTCAGTTCAAAGTTTCAAAATCTGTACATCAAACTGCAGTGTGGCAGGAAAGTCTCTCCGCACTGGCCGAGTCAGGGTCTCCTATTAACAATTGCATTTACGTTGGTAGCAACCAACTCTCTGGGAAACAAGTGAAGGGAACTACACTTGCAGCATCTGTTATGATTGGGATGAGTACGCAATTTACTGTTTCAAACTACAGGTAGAGCTACCAACATAATTTTCTCTTGCAAGCACTCTCACCAACAAGGTACTAATGCAGAGATTCTTTCCTGGAGCGCTATATAAATAATTATTTAAACTATATGAGGCGAAACAGAATTTTTAATTAATTAAATATCTTATTTTACGATGTATTGACAAGTACGCAAAAGTTTCTAAAAAAACTTGAAATTTCATGTAAGCTACTTTTGTCTCAAAGTGTATTTGTGTATACATGAAGACAATTCAACAATCGATAATTAAATGTTTCATAAACAAATAAATATATTCTTCTGTGTATTCTTTCACACATCCAGTATAGTATAAATGTATTAAATGAAGCCGTTTTGTGGAGAAATTCAACCGCAGAAACATTTCTCTGGTGATATTGTACTTTACGTCGGAGTTTTCAGAATGCATTGGAATTTCACACATCATATTTTCTAGAACATTATTTTAAAGTTCTCATTGCAGAATGCAGTTGGGCCTCGAGAAAGAAAACCTTCCTTCTCTGCTTATTAAAATACCAGCACTGCTCAACTATATCAACATTGTTTAAAAAATTTAAGGTTGCATCAACAGCTAGGCCATTAGCGCGCACCATATATTACCGATATGTTTAACAATATGATGTGATAAGGTGATGGTGAAAGGAGAAAGGGACAAACACAAATACAACAATGCCGAGGCGGAACTTGAACCCGCGATCCTTCAGTTCTAAATCGCTACGGCACTACTGCCTTAAAGATCTCGGCTGTTCAGACGACTATATCAACCTTGTTCGTTGTAAAATATCATGATTAGCAACTGTCACTATCTTTCTAATTTCATTGACTTTCCACAAACTAATGAAAGGTTCTTAAACATTTTAGCTTGCTATGTTACCAATGGAAAATTTCATTTTTCAGTGTTTTAGAAGTTATTGAACTGCTAAAACGAAGTTCCATGAGGTATCAAATTCGAATATTATCTACAATATGTCCCGTGTCGGGGGTATATGTTTGAATACATTTCCACTGCCCAGGCATTAGACAGCAACCGCATCACTTTTCTACCATCATGGGCACGCCATGTATAAAGATTATGAATAAAATTGCATGCTTGTGAACACATTAACTATACAATTGAAAAAATGTAAACAATAATAAACATTCTTCTGAATTTATTGATGTCCACAACGTGCCTTGCTACTACTAATACTAATAGTACTACTAGGGAACTATCTTTTTCAATCATTTATAAAAGATACACGTAATAATTTGTTACTACAGCATGAAAATAGCAACTGTAGATTTAATTTATACAAAAGTAATAATAATTAACCCCAATAATAAATATTATGAAAAGTTTTTCATATCATCTATTAACGGAAAAAAATTTTAGAAAACCTCTTTCTTCTCTTACCAGCAAGATGGAGAAAATTGCAATGTTGGTGAATTGGCCAATTACTTTAATAACTTTCGCACACCAAGCATTAACGTCCACATATTAGTCCTTTATTCAAAACTAATTACATATGATTATGGCGTTCTGTGTTCCTCCTTCCTTGTTCTAAAATCGTGGTCGAGATCACCTCACGCGACCATGGAAACCTGATTCAAACGATATGTTCTTATTCCCCACACCAAGTATTTAAGAAGACGGACGCTGTCTTTCAGTTTCCATTTGAGGTCTGAACTACTCAGTGAATGTTCAGTGCTAAAAAACTGAAGAAGTAGAGAATACGCAGGCTCACGCGCTGCGGGGGCGACTTACAGTTGTAAGTACTGTAACATTTTTTTATTGTTACCATTTTTATTCATTATTGCACATGTGTGGGTCTCTAGGATGGCTCCTGGGCAGCGTACTAGCTGCCCGTAGTGTGGTCCCGGGTTCGATTGCGATGGCTGGCAAAGTCGGACTGTCTTGTCCTTTGCATCGACAGCTGGAAGCGGACCTTAGTCGATCAGCGCACATTGGGACAGAAAGGGGCAAAACCTGGCCAAACCCCAACAACAAAATAACTTGTGCACCCTTTACAAGTCGCTCTCCTGAAAGAGCAATGCACATCCCTTTATAAAATGTAAATATAAACGATTTAACCCTCCTGGTTCTAGTGTGACATGTCTATAAAATTGAGCTCATTCTGCTGGAAGTTTCCTAGCCAGCGTGGTGTCTTTTGGACAGTAAATATTTAGCGGTCAGAGAATCAACATTCGAAAAGTCAGAATCTAGACTTTGGTCAATGTAGTCATGTAAGTAAGTACTTTTATGAGTTAATTTGATATTTTGCTAAAAAATCCCTTATTGTTGAATTCCATTATATCTTAACGTGTCAAATACCCCTGATATTTGGGTAAGTTCAGTTTTGGAAAGGGGTGAAAGTAAACTGTTCCCAAACGAGACTTACTGCAAAACATTCTTTATAATGTTTAGAATATGAGACAATAAACAGATACCAGAGCAAAAGAGCGCTAACACTATTTTTTTATGATAATTTACCACGCTACATTCAAGAGAAGACGTGAAAATGAACTAGTATGTGTCTCCTAGCCCCTCTTGTTCATAGTCAATTATGTTTACTAACACTGTTAGTAAGTAGGGTATTTAATAGTTAATCGAATGTTCTTTGTTTTTTACTTCTCGCTACCTCTTACGCAGTAGAGAGAAAAGATATGCGAAAGACGGCGATTTTCGGCAGAAGAACTCTTAATGTGATCAGTGTTATTTTGATTTTCATTACACCAACCAATCTGAGCTACATATTTCTAAGTATCATCTAGATCATCATTGACCCTCTTTAAAATGCCACCGCCCCCCAGGGGGTCTATACCAGTCTATACCGATCCCCTTTGGAAACCTTCGCCTTAGGCGTATAAGCAAATGATCATTGAGGCTTTGCTTCTCAAAGTATCGAATCTTTGATGAAGGTATATTTGGGAAGTGCTTATGGTTTCTTGCTCGATAACCTACTCGCGTCGAAGTGTGACGAACCAAGGAGGAGGGCTCATTGTAAAAGTGGTTAAAAGGCATAACGAGAGGGCTGTTGCAGACAACGGTACTTCACCTCTTTGCAAGGCGTCTTTAACCGTCATGATCAATATCTTCATTCAGTCTTATATTGTTCGAAGACTTCTGCCTAAACTAAATTGTCAGTCGTTGGTAGAATGATGAATATTTGTAAAGATAAAGTTCGTGTTAATTTAGACGGCACTCCGCGGCTTGAATATTCCAAAACAAAAGGTTTCCGATGTCTGGAAGGGTTAAAAGGAAGTTTCTGTGTGTCATTGCTAATTTATTTTGTGCGCAAGAAGATTATTGGCCCGAACCATTCCAATATATATTAACCTGAAACCGATTCTTGCAGACGAAATAAATTTTGCCAGAAACACCCAATTTTACTTGATTCAGGCAATGTCAGTACCAAAAACAATCAATTCTGATCAAAATATTAACCGGATATTTGGTTTGTTGTGTTCTTGGTGAGAATAAGATAATTTTTAAAATTATTCTTCAAAGAAAATCACAGATTATAATCCTTGCACGTAAATTGATATACTAAATTTCATATCTGACAATTTATTTCTCGGCTCTTACACTGTGATTTCATGAAGCGGAACGTTCTCTAAGAACGTTGCTGAGTAGGTACGTATGTGCTAGGTTAAGTGAAACTGCAGAGCATTATTTATTACAATCTTCGTGTCACGGTTTGTTTGAAACTTTTGAAGCCTGGTTCCAGTTTGAAGGGATTGTCACCTTTAAAACGATGATTTACAAAGTTTACACATGACCATCTAGTTACAATCATGCCGGAATTTAATGTATTTTGTCTGGTTTATGATTACATTCCCAAAGTCCCAGAGGTAACTAAGTAGGATGTGAGCGTAACTGAGCAGGATAAACTTTTGGTTTATTTCGTAACAGTGGGTGCCCTTAATGGGTTTAATTTATTTTAATAATTTAAATTGTTTTGGAAGTAAATTGAAAATACAGAGAATGATCGCTGATATAATTATTCGATGATGGTCATATCATTTGAAGTCGATTTTCTGCTATTCTATGGTGGTCTGAATCTGTCTTTAGGGAAGTGAGAGTTGATGCGAAGGTTCGGTTCTGCTCTGCGTCCAAGGTTGAATGTGGAGGTGCTGGGAGATGAGGGGAGTGATGTGAAGAAGTCTTCGGACTGTTTGGTGATGTGCTCTTTTACTGTCGGAATTTGCAGTTCAAGTTTCTACGTTCAGATTAGAAGGTCTTGGTCTTAGAAGCGCTGCCCATCTGTACGAGAGAATGGTTATCTTATATAGACTACTTTCCCATTATTTCTAAATTCAATAAATAACTGAATGATTTAATATCACGAAACTAACGAAAAAAGGCCATTCGCCATTCAAACATATTCCGACTACTTAGCAAATATGTTTATATTTGTTAGAATTTAGTAAGTAATCAAATAGTAACAAGTAGTGAAGAGTATAAAAATAATACAATTCTCGGTTACTTGATAGAAAAAATCTGACAAATATGCGAGTAATATTGTCTTATGAATCCACTCTTCGCCGCCTCGCGCCGCTTCGCTTGTGCGTGTACACCCCTTTGTAGATTTTAAGGAGAAATGAGTGTGGAGTGGGGAAGTTGCCCGTGCCTGTAGAAGCGACGGGCTCCCCGGGCGGGCTCACAGCTCGTGAGGGCCTGCTTTAGAAACACCTCTTAGTATTGGAATAACTGTGATCCTCTGTTTACAGAGTCATTCCAGCTCTGTCCGGCTGTCCTCTGTTCCAGCTCAGTCATTCTAGCTCTGTCCTGATATTTCGTTATTTTTTTCGATCTTCTGCCAGTCTGTTCTTATAACTCTTGGAATCGATAGTAGTTACAACCACATGTCACTTCTGCGTCTCTTCAACGAGGGTGAGGTCTGGCATGTTATGATCCAAGCGATGTTATAACTGGATTTTCAAATCCCCGATTATTTTACCGTTGTAGTTGCCGATTGACTTGTTCTGCATGTGCCACTCACTGGCCATTGTGTCGTGGCGTTTTTTAACGGGGTCCAATTTCCCTTTACGAAATTCTGCGCACGCGTCGCAGCGGACGCGCAAGTAAGCAAGCAAAACGTGCATCACATCACTCGGAGTGAAATATAGAAATAGAAGTGCACAGCAATTTGAAAATCACAGGTTTAGTATTTTTAATAACTCTTGAGAAGCGATTATCATGAGTTATCATGAGTTATTATTACTATTATTATTACTATTATTATTACTATTATTATTACTATTATTATTACTATTATTATAACTATTATTATTACTATTATTATTACTATTATTATTACTATTATTATTACTATTATTATTACTATTATTACCATTATTATTACCATTATTATTACCAGCACCATCCTTTTATACCACTTACACATATCGACCAGTCTGGAGCTTTTTACTTAGTTAAGTGACAGCTAATGTGGTTTGCGCTTTAAATATAGAATTCCAGGGGGCGGTGACCTCGCATCGCCTGGCGTGGAGAGATTGCCAAACTCATATCTGATGCACGTGCAGTGCATGGGAATAAAGTGAACCAGTTATATGGCACCGCGTTCGACCGGTCTCATTACCCGAACGACAACCCTGTGTCGGGAAGCCAGCCTCTTGCAGACCGTATCGTAGAAGAGGTAATTGATGGGAAATAAAATATTAGTCTTCTATTTTTTATTTTCCAAGACTTTATTTACAATAGTCTTGTTGTGCGTAAATAGAAGACCGCCAGCGGTTGGAAAACTCTTTTCAGCACTTATGAAATTAATTTTTCTGAATTGTTTCCAGTAACACGGCCGAAGCTTTCTGGATATCTTTTATAGTGACGAAACTCTTTCCTTCAATTGACAATTTCAGTTTCGGAAGAAGCTAAAGCCAGAAGTCGCATGGAACCAAATCTAGTGAATACAGGATTCATCGTTCACCATGACACTCTTTTTGGCTAAGAAATTGCGTGGGTATTTGCTTTTGTGAGTTGGTCAGACACACCGTGTTCCTTGTTGGCAGTATTACCGTAGAATTCGTCAGTGATTTTAGACATTCCAGCCAACTTCTCAGCGAGACTGGCAAACGCAGACCGATCATTATGAAGGAGATTCAACTTCTTTCTGAACATTTTTTCGACTCGAATTTGCGATGATCTTGGGCATGTATTACTTTATTACTTTCGCTCCATTTCAAACAGAACTTAGTCACACGTTGCTCTATTGCTCATTTCTTGACTGACGTTCAAAAGGGTACTGTAAATGTTTCTATTATATTGAGCAAACCAGTGATACTCCCGCTTTAAATATGGTATAGAAAATAGATGAAGTAACACTCTAGTTAATATATTTATCCATCCTAGGTTGGCGCGACGGTTACTACGGAACATTGCTTATTACAAGTTTATTGGCGGTTCATGGTACTTGTATCATTTATAGGCGATTACAGTAACGACCTATGAGACTGATAAGCTGTAATAAACCCTCTAGCTACATGCAGAGTGAAGCCCAACATAAAATGTGGACCCTAAACATTGGATAGCAGAGATATCTGTCGCATGATAACTGTGAACTAACTGAACAAAGAACTGAAACTAAAGCGAACAGCTCCTGGCCTGATTTTCTTCTCGCATCATACCAATATACGGAGGAGAACATTAGTTCACAAAAAAATACAACTAATAAATAGCTTGCAATTTCATTGGGGAAGCTTTTGGGCATTGAACTGAACATATTTCAGGGGCTTCCACTATTCCTATAGTGTTCTTATGTCATTTTGTACAACTTTATTCAGAAGAACCGATGTGTATGTTTATATCGTCTTAAGCATCCAAGAGGAAAATATGAAAATGAACTTTAAATGGGCTAATTTGTCATGAATAATTGAAATATTTTTGTATAAACATTTGTGTTCAGAAATATGAATATTATATTCTTTTTTGATTTTAATGTGAGAGTTTGACTTCATTCCTTCGTTTTCACGGATACCACCGGTAAGATTAAGGCAATTAAATTCATTCTTTAAGGTTATATAATATGTTACGTTTTGGGATATTTAGAGATTAACAGTCAAACCCGTAAATCACAACAAAGTGGTATTTTAATAAAGACCATTTTCACGATATTTTGATTGTTTAAAAATCATATTCTTGTCATCCCCGCAATTTGGAAGCGTAATCGAATTTGAATGAATAGTTAAATTGATATTTATCTAGTAGTAGTCTACTTATTTAAGTTTGAGATCCATTTGTAAATTTGCTGGTACTTAAACACAAATTGCATGCGACTTGCAGCTGCAGAACACGAGTACTCGTTGAGTCTGTCGCCCCAGCTTCTTGCACTATAAACTGGGTTACTTTGCAAGACCATTAGTTTACACTTGTTTTGCTCGTCGTGCATCTTTCCAGTATATAAGAAAAAGGAGAGAGGCTTTCCTTATCGAATCTGCACTCCTCAGTCGACATGCTCTGCACACGATGGGGAACTGCGGGCTACTGGAGGGTTCTGCTGTTGCTATCCCTCGCTATAATGGGTGCCTTTTCTGCAGAGAAGACCTACTTTCGTACGTAAAGGATGTGAACATTTGTTTTATGATTACTTTTGCATAGTTGGGATTAGACTGATATATTACAGAATTCGGTGTTTAGGATTTGCTTGCTTATTATCAAAATATTAGAACATTATCATTATTCATAATTACATATTGTAAATAAATGCTCGAACATTTCTTTTCAAAACTCACTCGATAATATTTTCTCATTAAAAATGTTTAACTAATAATTAAACACGAAATTGAATCACTATATTTTGCACATAATGTTAAAAATCACGAAGAATTTGTAAACGTTGAAAGTATTTCTAAACAATACTTTAGGAATACATTTTTTAAATTTATTTTACATATATATTCATAATAGTTTAATTTTTATGAACCACTAATTCTAAAACACAGGCGGCTTTTTGGAGATTGATCACCTTTTTTGACATTATTCACTTAGAATATAGTGATAGGGCGAACAATTCAGGCACATTATGATCAGATTTCACTTGAAGCAAATGTCACAGTGATGAAATTATTTAAGTAAATATATTGAAATTCCTTTTGTTCTAATCCTAAATAATATAAAAGTCCTTTTTTGTAGCTTTAGGTGTGAAAATATGCAGTGTTAAAGACTCAAATCTCAACACTTGCTTCACTAACTCAGCAAACAGAATGCTGAAATATCTCGTTAAAGGTAAGTTTTATACTTTTAAAAATACTCAATACAGAGAAACAATGTAATGTTGCAAAAGTTCTATGTACGTATTTAGATGAAAATATACTTTTGGGGATCACTGGTCCTCGGATCTCTTATTGGTGAAATCGTAATCTAATTTCTGTAGGCGAATGGCACATCCCAAAATGGCAAACATTCCTTATCTTACTACCCTAGTTTGACGTTAAGAAGATAAAAACATTTCTTTCGTGAAAAAATACGATCGACTTTCCGTGCGTCTGTTTTAAAACTTCAAGTCCTTTAAGAAAAGGTAGTACACAACGTATTTCTAGCTATTTAATACCGGTGTTTTCAGGTACTTTACTGAAGTGGAAACCTCTATGAATAGACAGCGAACGGAAAATGACATGATATATGCATATATGCAGCATAAATCGTACACCAGTTGATTCTATGGGCAGCGACCCTAATTTTTTTATGGAACCGATTTACATTTCCGTAAGACCCCAGAAAATAATCAGTCTTAAGCGGTCACTTGACCTCGCTGTCAGTCGTCAGGCACATTCGAAGATTAACTTGTAAGATGCATAATAACTTGCTGACGAGTTTGCCAGTTTGACTGATAACGCTACGGAAAGCGGAAGAGCAGTGGATATTGTTATTCAGTAATGTTGTGCACCGCTGGTAAGCAATGCAAGATTAGGTCAAACAGGGATATCGAGAGCGCTTATTTTACAAAGTGTTTGTGTTTCAGATATTAATAAATTATTTTGATGCTCTCAAATTTTCTTATGGTGGGATCTACAGCATCAAGTCGACAAATGAGACGGAACAACCCGTAACCCGTTTGAAAAAGAAAAGTGGAAACACCATATATCCATTGATTTTGTTTAAGAGTTGTTCGAGTGTGCTTTAGAAAGATTCAGGTATAATGTACAAAAAAGTGTTTAAAATGCAATAACAAGCACACCAACTTCATTAAAAGTACTGTAATTACGCCTGATGTCAATTTCCCATATTGTCATAAATTCCATTAGGCAGCTACCTGTACCAACATTTTTTCCTCCGGAACCATGAAGAACTGCTTAAGGGAGGTCTCACTGTTCTAAAGTAATTTTTATTCATTTCAGGTATGCGTACGTTGAACGCCGTACCTATGGATCCTCTGTACATTCCTTTAATGCATCTGGAGGAGGGCAACTCACTTGTACCAACCCTGGCTTTCAATTACTCTGATTCGTATCACGAAGGCTGGAAGGACGCTGTTATGCTAAGTTCAGAGTAAGGAAAAGTCACCCATTCCCTTTCCCACATGACATATAGTGTTTCCTGACAATTTAGAAAAGGTGACATTTTCCCTGCATCACTGGATTGATTTTCGCATGTGACATGTACTAAGGTCGTTATTCCCGTAAGTGCAGTGCATGTTTTAAAACCCGTAAGCTTGCGAAGCTTTCCTCCACCAAGTATCTCCAACCAGCGTGGCCCCTCCCCAGCCGGGACAAGCTCTAAGCTCCCGACGGTGCTAGTCTCATTTTCGGCGGACTTTTATGTATTTTCAAAACTAGCCAAAAGCTAAAATTTCCAAACTACAAAATTGAAAATAGATATTTTTGTCAAGAAAATACGTTGTAATAAAAGCCTTTGTCAGGTCATGAATAATTGTTTCAAGAAAGCGTATTTTTGTGCTTAATTTCTGCTTAAAATTAATGCTATTTATAAAAAAAATCTTCAAAATTGCTCCCACATTTTTTTAAAATGTTTTTTATTGATAAAACAAAACGGTTTAAATAATGACGCAGGTCTAATTTTCGCTGAACTCTTTGAATTTTCGAAAACTGCGTGTTTGAAACGATGGGAGAGACAATTTACGTTTTTAAGCGTCGGCGCAAGTGAATACGTCAGAGCACCTGTGTGGTGAAGTGGTAAAGCGCATGACGAGTTAACGCGTGAATCTTGATTTGAGTCTCGTCGCAGAAAAAAACAAATGGTGGTTGAAATCACTTTTGGAGGTTGTTGTTCTAGTATAATATTGCGAAGCCGTTCAAACAACGCGAGAGTGTATGTGCTATTGTAGCACATTAGTGTATTACTGCAGTTTATTAGTGTATTTTACTCTATTCGAGAGAAAAATCTAAGGAAAATATTTGGAGCCGTTATTGAAAATTAGGATAACGGCTGTTAAAAACGTAGGGGCAAATTCGTAATAGTAATAGTTTGTAATCTTTCTGATGACGATTCGAGAGTCGATTCATTATGAAATAAATTGTAAACTAAGTAAATTAAGGGCAGAAATGACTGTGCACATTTTTTTCACATCGGCTGCACAAGTGATATTTTTGAGCACGGAACATTATCAACCTCAGCTCTGCTTCGTTCGCTACGCAATGGAAGCTTTGCCACCTCACTCGAAAAAGTGTCACTGAAGGACATTGATTCGTAAAATTTTTCGTAGGATAAATCCTCAAGATAGAGAATTCAACATGGTCTTCTGGCTGCCGCGATACTACTTCCGTGGCAACTATGAGATTACTGGAAGCATCAGTGGTATTCCACTAGAAGGTTCTGGAGACTTCGAATTTACTTTCTGTGAGTACATTATCATTTTCATGTTCTTATAAATGATGTTCAGTTTGACGAAACAGTTGGCAGGCTTTAAATGTGTATTCTTGAACTAGCAAGTTTTATCTTCCTCAGCAGTTATTGAACACACCGTTTTCTGTATTTTTATTAAATAACCAAAGAGAATTATTAAATTTTGGAACGAAACTATTTATATTTTCACTACAAATTATAATTTTTTATGCTGTACTAAGCACTATATGTAATATAGTATCAATGGAAGTTGGTTAAAATTGTAAGAATAGAGTGGTGATTAATTAATTTATAATTGATAGCCCCCGTTAGTAAAATAAACTTAAAATGAATTTCTGAATATCAAACCACTCGAAAACCTGCTTTTCGTTAGGGGAAGCACGTTATAGTTTTTAAGCCGCGTTCTTCAGTAGCGCTGCTCATAAGCGAGAGTTGTGGTAGACTCTATGTGACTGTTCGCTGCAATGACACGCGTGTCACTACTATACTACAGCCTTTCACTATACTACAGTATATTGCACCCGAGTATCCCCCTCCTCTCCTTTTGGGCTAACTCCACAAGTAGCAGACCTCATCGAATTTTCCCTGTAAGAACTGGGCCAGTATATGCTAAGTAGGTCACCCACTTGAGCAAAACGATATCTGTCAAGCATTTCGCTTTGAAATAATGAAAATGAACGAAAAAACATCAAATAAAAACGTACAAAACATTTTCATTCAAAACTATTTTTTTGTTAACGATTCAAGATTATCAATTTCATCTCGTGGAACATTCAATATATTTCGAATTTCGGTTTCGACATATTCCGTATTTCGACAGTAAAAAGTTCTTCTGGCGAAAGATGCCAGTTTCAATAAATTAATAAAATGACCACCTAGGAGAGCTTAAACAGATACAAAAACCATACTAGACTTCTCAATTTTTTTATTGCCAACGAATTGTTAATTTGTAAAATTGTCCTCATAAGATCCAATAACCCATACATTTTTTTAAATATTGGAGAAATTAGATGATTACTGTTTTTGCGCTTTCACGTTTGGTCTGAAAGAAGAGATATTGAATTGAGTTAATTTCGTGCAGTAAAACATTAAAAACCCCAACGTTTGAAGGTCCATTTTTACGAAACGTTAACGTAAATTTTATATTGGCCCTGATTGCAAAATAAATCTCTTTAGATTCATGTATTGGGAAAGAAATCAATTGTATTGGTATCTATTGTCATGATTTTATACAAGACAACAATATTAGTTGCTAGGATCCCTTTATTACCTCAAACCTCGAGCCACCAGTAACTTTCAAACTTTGAAAATTATGAAATAATATTGCTGTTTATAATTTAAGTTATGGGAATTCTGATGTATTGTTGACGTAATTACACGAAGAAATAAAAGATGTCATTTCCGTCAACGTAATATGATAATGTAGAGAGCTGCCTTTCGACGGAGTCTCGTTGTTGTGACAAAGTCGGAAGACAGTGCTTGTCTATATTTTTTGTATAAACTAGTATACAATTTTGTTTTCAATTGTTTGGGGTCCATGCCTAGAAGTTCCAAATTGTTGTTTCTTGTACAAATCATTATTATTATTATTATTATTATTATTATTATTATTATTATTATTATTATTATTATTATTATTATTATTATTATTATTATTATTATTATTATTATTATTATTATTATTATTATTATTATTATTATCATTATTATCATTATTATCATTATTATCATTATTATCATCATTATTATGATCATCATTATTACGTTAAATACGATAATTAATTCTATATTATATTATACCTTATTATACATTAATTAAATTCTAGATAATGAAACCAAAAAAATTTAATAATATTTTACGGTAATAATTTACAAATGCAAATGAACTTTACCTTCCGCCAGAATTCAATAACATCTACAGGTAATCTACACCAGCGGAACAATTCAGCGTAAAAAATGAAACCTGTGCCTCCAAACCAAGGCACGTTTCCAAACGTTCTTTGACATTGGTACCTTCTTTTTAGACGTTTAAAAGGCCAAAAAATGTCGATATTTATTGAATAATTATATGCCTGTTAGGTCCTTGGCAATGTTTATTATAACTAGAAAGTAGGTAGTTTTATAAATGAGTAATGACTGTGCTAATCTGAGATTATCTGTTGTCAGACAACTGGACCAACGATATCCAAATGCAAGGCCATCTGGAGGAACGCCGTAAAGAGAATTACCTTGTCATCGACAATTTCAAACAGAAAACGTACATCGGAAAAATGACAGTAAAATTTAACAATCTATTCAACAATACAAAACTCGGTAAGTATATTATCATATTAATTGTAATCTTCCAACACCTCTATATTTTTACACTTAGTACTCGTATCATCTAAAAATAATTACATTCCCTCCTAAATGTAATTTGAAAATAATTTTCCATCACTTATTCCTTACGGGTCGTTTTTCTTTTTACTTTCACAGCTGACGCAACGAACAACGTCATGAACCAAAACTACCGCGTCGTTCTGGATGAAGCCAATGAACTCATGAACGACCTCTGGGGCACAATTCACTCTTCTCTCACGCAGCGAATCTTTGACAGCGTGCCCTACAGGTTTATGTTCCGCGATCTGGACTAAGCACCTTGCAGTGAGAGCGATACGAAACACTACGCGTGAAGTAACCAAAGAGATTTTGCTCGAGGTTTCTTGAAACGAATGACTTCGTTGGAGTAAACAAGTTGTACTGTGCATGTGAATAAACGGAGATATCATATATACACACATTATGTCGAGTCACAAACCGATGTACAGATTGGTTCAAAATCGCCTATGGAACCGTGTGTTTGGAGTTGTGCTATCCATGATGAAACCATTCGTACAAAACAATGATGAAAAATCTTTTGAATTCATCATAGGTAATATCACTTTGGAAATTGTCGGGAAATCCCCAACTCGCGAAGCGAGGAGCGAAGCGAGCGAAACTCGCGGAGCGAGGATTTTTCTGAGAATTTCCAAAGCACGTGTGGTATTTAATAGGACAATTCCATGAATGAAATTATGTCCAACAGAGTTCCAAAATACTGAAAATAACTGAAAATAACTGAAAGCTTATGTTGAAATCACAGAAATTATATTATAATACTTACGCGGTTTATTGGACATCGACATAACGATCGATGTATACCGCTTCCTAAGATAGATGAGTCACAGTTTATGATTAGCCAGAAGGAAGAAGCGGTAAGGAAACTCTGATATAAAAAGCGATACACTTTTTGAGATACACCGCTCTGTTTGGGGCATTTAGTATGTTTAGTTAAACACTATTGGTTTTAATTTCACGAGTGGAATACTCAAAGAAAGATTATACTGACAATTCGAAGGGCTTATGAAACACTACTTTACGATAGAAAGCATTGTACACATTGGCATGATGAAAATTCGTAGCCGAACGATTCTGTACTATATACAAGGCACCGCGTGCGATACTTTAAACAGCAAGCGTACGGTAATGGAAACGGAATCAGGACGCAGTGATGAAATAAAGTGAGTCGCTTTCCTCAAGGTCATCACATTGTTTTGTCATCATGGGGTACGACACAGTTCTTCACTGGCCGGAGTAAGCTTACATTTTTTTTTTCAAAATCAGAATATCACACGACTCCGAATCAGAATCACACGACGACGAAATAGAATATCATACTCAATCCTGTTTTAGAGATACCAAGGTAGTTTTGAATCACCTGCTTATAAAAATGGATATATGGAAATGTATGTGTGTGTATATGTACCACAACAACATTTTAATCATGTGATTGCTTCCAAATTTTACATCAACATTCTTGGGCATCCGAGAAAAACAACGTAAGGCGAGTCGCGATCCCAAAATGTTACCTCGAATTCGGTTACTCTTCCTATTTTTTGACTGGAATGACGCCGCTCGCAAGACGCGGTGACGTTTTTACCAGGCGGGGCGGGGCGAGGCAAGGCAGGCAGACTGAAGTTGACCGGACGGGAGAGTCAAGTAGACAGTAAATGAACACTACTACGGACTAGGTCGGGTAATTGGCTAGTGAAGAAATATTTCGTAAGAAACAAAGTCTGGTATTACATACTAACTTTTTTGGTGGCAAGCAATGGCAACAATTGAATTTTTAATCTGATTTTAACGTTAGTCTGATACATATCGGCAATGAAGTCTCCAGACCGACTTATTTAATACGAAATATGAATGTATCCGTTTCTACAAATGAACAAAAGAATGTCAGGATGCAACAAACAGTCGAACTGCGCTCTTTAACAACATTTTGGATGCAAATAAAGCGATGATGTGAAATTCCAGTTTTAACCAGTTTTAACCAGCAAAACCTAAAAAAGCCTAATAAAAGCTATTTCAAGATAATTACATGTATGTTCTGAAATTCATACTTTATTGAATTAAAGATACTTCTAACCGTAATTAATTTATTTATTTATTGATAAATTTGAAAATCAATCATCAATCCATCATTCTTTTCCCCTACTTCGTATACTTCACGATACCTGTGCGTTAATTTGTAATTTAACATTAAGACATTAATTAAGCATAATACAAAGGATTAGAGTATCCTTGATACTGCATCTGTAAAGCAACTTCCCATTAATATGTTTGTTTATAAATACTCCCTGTGCAACACATTTCGTTACTTTCAGATTCTGTACCATGCCCGGCATTTAAGTAATGCAAGCTACTTTTTTTAAACAAAAATTGGAGTTTTACGTTATTTTGAGTGGAATAAATACAACATTAAAAATAAGATTAGTCCAAAGCGGCTCTTACATTTTTCTCATAACTTTTTGTACGGATACTTCTAAATACAAAGAATAACGTAACATGTAAATGCAATTTGCATTAAAAAATCAAAGATTACACAAGTGTAATGTGCTTGAAATTTCGTTCAAGTCGTTAATAAACGTCTCGTTTCCATTGATGGCAGAGCGCCGTTTTAGCCACGCAAGTTTGGAGTAATCTACTAGTGAATCTAAAACACTCCAACTCTTTCTGTAAATTCAAATATGAATTAAATACTTGGGAAACTAATAA
>JAZDUA010001281.1:110000-119222 GCA_038098605.1 Gryllus longicercus
ATGCAGCTAGTGTCGAAAACCCTGTCACAATCGTGACTCCAAACTTACGCCTTCAAACAGTGAAAGACAGTGCAGTGACATCAATTGATGCACTGAATCACCTAAGCCCATGTTTCTGGCAGAAAAAAAGTGAAGTAGAGTACTTAAAATTTGATTAATAAGTAAATATATACATAAACCCGTGTTTTTATTAGCTGATACATCACCGCTCAGATTAACCTATGCATTCCCATTCCATTCTCCCGTAAGAATATGAAAAGTATACAGAGAAATGATTTGCCAAGACTAAAATCTATTTCAGTGACGCAGTAATACAAAGCCTTTGCTGTGTCATACCGTAACCGCAATCTGCGAGTGACTGTTCGGCATCTGTCGCATATACGATAGATTGTTTTTGGGCATGTCTATTGCTATTAGATTAGAACTCTTAGGCAGCGGTCACAGTAAGACCGATTTTGGTCGAAATTGCTGTCGTTCGACGTCAGACGTTTTCGTCTGATGCGTTGAATTCTTTCAATCCCGTGCTGATCCACGAAAATGCCCATAGTGACCCCGAACGACCTCTTCCGACGGCATCCGAAAACATCGGCGGTCCGACGAAGATCTGTTTCGTTGGAATCCGTCTGTTCCATTCGCTCGAAATCAACTGGATAGTAAAGGATATTTGTAATACCAAGGCCTTCTTCAACATGTGTAGAGGATTTGTATAACTTTTCTAAAAAAAGAACAAGCTTGTAAAAAATAAAGTACTTAAGCTTCCGGGTCAATGATCCCCATTTCGATCGGGTTTTGGTTCAGTTTCCCTGATCCTTTGAGCAAATGCTGAGACGGCCCCTTGTTTTGCTTCTTGACGTGAATGTAGCTTCACTATGCGCACGTTTTGTTGAACTGTCCTTCTGCTTGTAGTGGTAGGAGTAGAGGTAAGGGCGAGTTACTATTTTGTTAGCAATGCAAAAAAATCAAACATGCAGTTCTTTAACCGCTGCAAATAACTATTCTATAACTTGGGAATGAAAATGTATAGTTTTTCAAATGTTAATCTTGCGCTTTTTAAACTTAATTTTTATTTATTTATCTTTAACTTGTACTCATCCATCAACTATTTATAGTTAAAATGATGGGAAGGAATTCTAGAACTCAAGAACACGTGCGCAGATGATCTTTTTCCCCATACGTCACATACAGTTTTTACTGTTTTTTACTAAATAAATAAAATGCAGAGCATGCCTGTGACAAATATTTCAATGAGCCGTGGAATTATGGCAATATTCGGACGAATTTGGGAGCACGATGGGGTGTTTTTTTAGATGAAACAAGTCTACCTCGCTCACAGCCATCCAGTAGCGATGGCTCAAATTTAGACTGCACTCTGACCGTAGTCTAAGTGAAGTAGTGAATGCTTTATCCGTGGAGATGCCGGTAGACCTCCTCCGCTGCACTATGAAGGAAGTCTACTTGTGAGCGGCTGCTCTGATCGGTAGTTACTCTGATCGGTGTTTTTGTGGTATCCCCTCTCAAAACCAGGCGCATGCCGGAGCAGTACCCTAACAAATGGACCACGGACCACACGCGATTGTTCCTCCCTCTTCCGTGTCCTATCCTCACTCCTTACTTACACACACACACACACACGTCGTAATTTAATGTTTTGATTTTTTAAATTGCATAATAAATCTTCATTTTTTCAATTTCAGGTATGCATAATCTGAATGCTGTGCCTCTAGACCCCCCTATATATTCCTCTAATGAAGCTGAAGAAGAAAAACACACTTGTACCAACTTTCGCATTCAATTACACTGACACTTATCATGAAGGCTGGAAGGATGCTGTTGTGACACGTTCAGAGTAAGAGAAAATTTCTTTTCTTCTTTATGTATAAGTGGTAGTAGAATGTGTTGCCACATAAATTTCTGTGAAACAGCTAGTATGTGAGATATACTTGACAAACATTCAAATAGCTTGAAAACTACTAAGGAGATTTTTTTGCATTCCAAAACCGTGATTCTTATCTCTGACGCCACGGGAGGGGAGGGGAGAAGGCTTACATTAACAACGAAGGAAATTTTTGCCTTACATACAGTGAACATCGATTTAAAAAAACGATAGAATTTATTTCGGTTTCTGTTCATCTTAAATTTAGACTCCTGAAGAATAGGAAAAGTAGTCCTTGGAAGGTTGAGCTAGAAAACTTAAAAAATATTCAACCATTTTAATAAAATTCTTTACACAAATTATGGTTTCTCAAATTATGGTCTTTTTAATGTGTTATTGGTTTCAATGTGGTTAATAAGAAGTGACTGACTAAAATAAATTGAGAACAAAAAACTAAAAAAAAAAAAATTTATTCGTTTGTTCATCAAAATGGTGTCACGTACGCCATCAGCAACTACATAAATAACAATAATCCAGCAACAGGTTTGAAAAAATTGCTTGCCATACCCACGTATCAACCCATCACCATGTATTTTGCGGTTCCGTGATATAAACCCAGCCACCCAATTTTTTGACAGCGAATGTATAACCCTGTTTCACCAATATAGCTATTATCGCAGAATAGAATTAGGCGAACGAGTCTCTCGAAGAAAAATATTTTTATTACTCAATTTAATTCGTATCAAAAATGTACATGAATGAATGTCATGTTTTGCAGAATAAATCCCAAAGGTCCAGAATTCAACATAACATTCAGACTGCCACGATACTACCTACATACACGGTCGATACGATATTACCGGCAGTATCAGTGGTATATCATTGGAAGGTACTGGTGACTTCGAATTGACATTCTGTGAGTATGTTTTATATTTATGTATGATAAATAAAAGATGTCTGGTATCAACAATTATTTCTTTTTATGTTGTCAAATTATTAAAATAAAAAGAGGTTTGTACATAGGATTTTAGGGGATTCAGAGACATCTAGTTATGAAACAAAACCGTATCTTCTATAGCGGTCTACTGGTACAATTTTTGGAATATAATAAAAGCCTTTATAAGCCCAGAACACCAGCAAATTTTACTCACTCCCGAATATATCGTGTAATATAAAATGTACTAGCCATTTAGAGTTAGTGGCGCATTTTTTTATCATTTGAAACATCAGTAGGCTACATAAAAGTACAATGATATTTATTCAGTACACACAGAACATTGTTTTTGCATTTGAATATTTTGAAATATCAGTACACATCATTTTATGTTTATTTTCTGACTCCATGCACTGGCGAGATTTACTACGATATCAATGTTCAGTAAGGTTCAATAACATCTGCAAGTAATGATCAATATAGTGTACAATATTACGTCCTTTTATTTAATATATTTGCTCACAAATACAAACCTAAATTTGGATATTAGAAATAAATTTCTGAAACATTATATCTGGAGTGTAATATTATACGGATATGACGGATGGACACTTTTACAAAATGACAAAAGTCGTTTAGAAACTTGCGAGATGTGGTTGTGGCAAAAATATATTTAAGGTTTCCTGGACAGGAAAAATTCCAATAATGAACTTTTAGAAAAAGTGAAGGAGAAGAGATCCCTTCTAAAATCCATTTGAAACAGGAAGTAAAACTTCTTTGGACACATTCTTAGACATAACCAATTTTTAAGCACAATTTCGGTCTGTATGTTGGAGAAAGAGTGAGAGAAAGACCTCGAACGAACATTTCAGAACATCAAACTGAACTACACTTCAAAAACTATGCAGAGATGAAGAGGACAGAATGTCATGGCGGCAGCGGCAAAGCACGTTTTGCCTTAAGGATGATGATATGTAATACATTTATTTACTAATAAGTAACATAAAGTAAGAATAGTGTTTATTTTATAAACCACAGCAGGCAACCTATATTAAATAAAAAGTCACAATATTGTGCTATATGAATATGAATCTGAACGTTTCTAAGTGAGCCAACTTTAGATGTTTACTAGTGGAAAACTGTAACTAAGAGTGGAATCTATATTTCCAAACAATGTCACATTATTACGTAGTTATTTGACATTCACTCGTGAAATGGATACGATAAAGCGACTAGAAATACATACTTATATTTTCAAATATTACCGAGAACAACTTATTATAGACAACTGGACCAACAACATGCAGATGCGAGGCCATTTGGAAGCACGCCGTGCTCTGGATTTCTTCGTCATTGATGAATTCCAACAGAAGACGCACGTGGAAAAAATGATTGTAAATTTCCACAACCTCTTCAACAACTCTGAACAATGTAAGTATATCTTAGTGGACTGATGCAAATTAGGGAACCGTTTAAAAAATTAAAATAATAATAATATTAATAATAATAATAATAACAATAATAATAATGCCTTTCGGATGGCCGAGGTCGTTAAAGCTGCAGTGCCGTAGCGATCTCGGGCCGAAAGATCTTGGGTTCGAGTCTCGCCTCGGGTATGATTGTACATGTGTTCGTCCTTCCACGCCTCACCATCACCACATCACATCACATCATACTATTAACCAGATCGTTAATCGATAGTGGTGTCTAACGATCTAGCTGTTAATACGACCTTAAATAATAATAATTTTAATAATAATAATATAATAATAATAATAATAATAATAATAATAATAATAATAATAATAATAATAATAATAATAATGCGGATCCGTTGGCCGAGATCAGTAAGGCGGTGGTGGTGGCGGTCCAGACCAAAGTATCGCGGGGTCGAGTCCCGCCTCCCTCGGGCGGTCTGTATTTTTGGGTGGGTCTAATACCATTTCATCTTCATCTTCATCTTCTTCATCTTCTTCATCTTCTTCATCTTCATCTTCTCATCTTCTTCTTCATCTTCTTCATCTTCTTCTTCATCTTCTTCATCTTCTTCTTCATCTTCTTCATCTTCTTCATCTTCTTCTTCATCTTCTTCTTCATCTTCTTCATCTTCTCTTCATCTTCTTCATCTTCTCATCTTCATCTTCTTCTTCATCTTCATCTTCTTCTTCATCTTCATCTTCTTCTTCATCTTCTTCATCTTCTTCTTCATCTTCTTCATCTTCTTCTTCATCTTCTTCATCTTCTTCTTCATCATCTTCTTCATCTTCTCTTCTTCTTCATCTTCTTCTTCTTCTTCTTCTTCATCTTCTTCTTCATCTTCTTCTTCTTCATCTTCATCTTCTTCTTCTTCATCTTCTTCATCTTCATCTTCTTCTTCTTCTTCATTCTTCATCTTCTTCTTCTTCATCTTCTTCTTCTTCTTCTTCTTCATCTTCTTCTTCATCTTCTTCTTCTTCTTCATCTTCTTCATCTTCTTTCTTCATCTTCTTCTTCTTCTTCATCTTCATCTTCTTCTTCTTCATCTTCTTCTTCTTCTTCTTCTTCTTCATCTTCTTCTTCTTCTTCATCTTCTTCTTCTTCTTCATCTTCTTCTTCTTCTTCATCTTCTTCTTCTTCATCATCTTCTTCTTCTTCATCTTCTTCTTCTTCTTCATCTTCTTCTTCTTCTTCATCTTCTTCTTCTTCATCTTCTTCTTCTTCTTCATCTTCTTCTTCTTCTTCATCTTCTTCTTCTTCTTCATCTTCTTCTTCTTCTTCATCTTCTTCTTCTTCTTCATCTTCTTCTTCTTCTTCATCTTCTTCTTCTTCTTCATCTTCTTCTTCTTCTTCATCTTCTTCTTCTTCTTCATCTTCTTCTTCTTCTTCATCTTCTTCATCTTCTTCATCTTCTTCTTCTTCTTCATCTTCTTCTCTTCTTCATCTTCTTCTTCTTCTTCATCTTCATCTTCTTCTTCTTCTTCATCTTCTTCTTCTTCTTCATCTTCTTCATCTCTTCATCTTCTTCATCTCTTCTTCTTCTTCTTCATCTTCTTCATCTTCATCTTCTTCATCTTCTTCTTCATCTTCATCTTCTTCATCTTCATCTCTTCATCTTCTTCATCTTCTTCATCTTCTTCATCTTCTTCATCTTCTTCATCTTCTTCATCTTCTTCATCTTCTTCATCTTCTTCATCTTCTTCATCTTCTTCATCTTCTTCATCTTCTTCATCTTCTTCATCTTCTTCATCTTCTTCATCTTCTTCATCTTCTTCATCTTCTTCATCTTCTTCATCTTCTTCATCTTCTTCATCTTCTTCATCTTCTTCATCTTCTTCATCTTCTTCATCTTCTTCATCTTCTTCATCTTTCTTCATCTTCTTCATCTTCTTCATCTTCTTCTTCTTCATCTTCTTCATCTTCTTCTTCTTCTTCTTCTTCTTCTTCTTCATCTTCTTCTTCTTCTTCATCTTCTTCTTCTTCTTCATCTTCTTCTTCTTCTTCATCTTCATCTTCTTCTTCATCTTCTTCTTCTTCTTCATCTTCTTCTTCTTCTTCATCTTCTTCTTCTTCTTCATCTTCATCTTCTTCTTCTTCTTCATCTTCTTCTTCTTCTTCATCTTCTTCTTCTTCTTCATCTTCTTCTTCTTCTTCATCTTCTTCTTCTTCTTCATCTTCTTCTTCTTCTTCATCTTCTTCTTCTTCTTCTTCATCTTCTTCTTCTTCTTCTTCATCTTCTCTTCTTCTTCATCTTCTTCTTCTTCTTCTTCTTCTTCTCTTCATCTTCTTCTTCTTCATCTTCTTCTTCTTCTTCATCTTCTTCTTCTTCTTCTTCATCTTCTTCTTCTTCTTCATCTTCTTCTTCTTCTTATCTTCTTCTTCTTCTTCATCTTCTTCTTCTTCTTCATCTTCTTCTTCTTCTTCTCATCTTCTTCTTCTTCTTCTTCTTCTTCTTCTTCATCTTCTTCTTCTTCTTCATCTTCTTCTTCATCTTCTTCTTCTTCATCTTCTTCTTCTTCATCATCTTCTTCTTCATCTTCATCTTCTTCTTCATCTTCATCTTCTTCTTCATCTTCTTCTTCTCTTCATCTTCTTCTTCTTCTTCATCTTCTTCTTCATCTTCATCTTCTTCTTCATCTTCATCTTCTTCTTCATCTTCATCTTCATCTTCTTCATCTTCATCTTCATCTTCTTCATCTTCTTCTTCATCTTCATCTTCTTCATCTTCATCTTCATCTCATCTTCTTCTTCATCTTCATCTTCTTCTTCATCTTCATCTTCATCTTCATCTTCATCTTCTTCTCCATCTTCTTCTCCATCTTCTTCTTCTCCATCTTCTTCTTCATCTTCTTCTTCTTCATCTTCATCTTCTTCATCTTCTTCTTCTTCATCTTCTCTCTTCATCTTCATCTTCATCTTCTTCATCTTCATCTTCTTCATCTTCATCTTCTTCATCTTCATCTTCATCTTCTTCATCTTCATCTTCATCTTCTTCATCTTCTTCTTCTTCTTCTTCATCTTCTTCTTCTTCTTCTTCATCTTCTTCTTCTTCTTCTTCATCTTCATCTTCTTCTTCTTCATCTTCTTCTTCTTCTTCTTCTTCTTCATCTTCATCTTCTTCTTCTTCTTCATCTTCATCTTCTTCTTCATCTTCATCTTCTTCTCTTCTTCTTCTTCTTCTTCTTCTTCTTCATCTTCTTCTTCATCTTCTTCTTCTTCTTCATCTTCTTCTTCTTCTTCTTCATCTTCTTCTTCTTCTTCATCTTCTTCTTCTTCTTCATCTTCTTCTTCTTCTTCTTCTTCTTCATCTTCTTCTTCTTCTTCTTCATCTTCTTCTTCTTCTTCTTCTTCTTCTTCTTCTTCTTCTTCATCTTCTTCTTCTTCATCTTCTTCTTCTTCTTCTTCATCTTCATCTTCTTCTTCTTCATCTTCTTCTTCTTCTTCATCTTCATCTTCATCTTCTTCTTCATCTTCATCTTCTTCTTCTTCTTCATCTTCTTCTTCTTCTTCTTCTTCATCTTCTTCTTCTTCTTCATCTTCTTCTTCTTCTTCATCTTCTCTTCTTCTTCATCTTCTTCTTCTTCATCTTCTTCTTCTTCTTCATCTTCTTCTTCTTCTTCATCTTCTTCTTCTTCTTCATCTTCTTCTTCTTCTTCATCTTCTTCTTCTTCTTCATCTTCTTCTTCTTCTTCATCTTCTTCTTCTTCTTCATCTTCTTCTTCTTCTTCATCTTCTTCTTCTTCTTCATCTTCTTCTTCTTCTTCTTCTTCTTCATCTTCTTCTTCTTCTTCTTCTTCATCTTCTTCTTCTTCTTCATCTTCTTCTTCTTCTTCTTCTTCATCTTCTTCTTCTTCTTCATCTTCTTCTTCTTCTTCTTCTTCTTCTTCATCTTCTTCTTCTTCTTCTTCTTCATCTTCTTCTTCTTCTTCTTCTTCATCTTCTTCTTCTTCTTCTTCTTCATCTTCTTCTTCTTCTTCTTCTTCATCTTCTTCTTCTTCTTCTTCATCTTCTTCTTCTTCTTCTTCTTCATCTTCTTCTTCTTCTTCTTCTTCTTCATCTTCTTCTTCTTCTTCTTCTTCATCTTCTTCTTCTTCTTCTTCTTCATCTTCTTCTTCTTCTTCTTCTTCATCTTCTTCTTCTTCTTCTTCTTCATCTTCTTCTTCTTCTTCTTCTTCATCTTCTTCTTCTTCTTCTTCTTCATCTTCTTCTTCTTCTTCTTCTTCATCTTCTTCTTCTTCTTCTTCTTCATCTTCTTCTTCTTCTTCTTCATCTTCTTCTTCTTCATCTTCTTCTTCTTCTTCATCTTCATCTTCTTCTTCATCTTCTTCTTCTTCTTCATCTTCTTCTTCTTCTTCATCTTCTTCTTCTTCTTCATCTTCATCTTCTTCATCTTCATCTTCTTCATCTTCATCTTCTTCATCTTCATCTTCTTCATCTTCATCTTCTTCATCTTCATCTTCTTCATCTTCATCTTCTTCATCTTCATCTTCTTCATCTTCATCTTCTTCATCTTCATCTTCATCATCTTCATCTTCATCATCTTCATCTTCATCATCTTCATCTTCATCTTCATCTTCTTCTTCTTCTTCATCTTCTTCTTCTTCATCTTCTTCTTCTTCTTCATCTTCTTCTTCTTCTTCTTCTTCATCTTCTTCTTCTTCTTCATCTTCTTCTTCTTCTTCTTCTTCATCTTCTTCTTCTTCTTCATCTTCTTCTTCTTCTTCTTCTTCTTCTTCATCTTCTTCTTCTTCTTCATCTTCTTCTTCTTCTTCTTCTTCATCTTCTTCTTCTTCTTCTTCATCTTCTTCTTCTTCTTCTTCATCTTCTTCTTCTTCTTCTTCTTCATCTTCTTCTTCTTCTTCTTCTTCATCTTCTTCTTCTTCTTCTTCATCTTCTTCTTCTTCTTCATCTTCATCTTCTTCATCTTCATCTTCTTCAT
>JAZDUA010000461.1:0-32500 GCA_038098605.1 Gryllus longicercus
GCATTTCTATATCCTGAACCATCTAGAAGTTATGGGGTGGTCCGTAGGTGAGACAGCCTGTGTACATTCAACTCCACCATTGTTTTACACGGTTAGCGAAATACGGGAGAAAGCCGGTGGTAGTGCTGATAATTCCCCGCGGCAACCAGTCTTCGGCCTCCTTAATTTACGTACACCAACGAACCTTGATTTTGGCCAAAGAAAATTTAGCAACGAATTTTTTGTGCCAAAAGTACATGCCAGCTTGTTCTGGCCTTAGAGGCCCCTTGAGAGGGTTAACTTACCTTTTCAGGCGAGATCTTCGACTGTGAATGCTTGTCAAGGAGCGAAACTAACATTATCATTAGACGATACCCCTGCGCCTTGTGGGTGCAATTCTGACTCATGTCCCGATTGTTTAAAAACTGTACACTTTCACACAACGCACTTTGGTTGTAAATATAACATATATTGACAGAATAGCAAATACAAGTCCATTTCAACTCAGTTCCAGACAATGGCGGATCCAGGGGGGTGGCATGGGGGGCCATGCTCCCCACCCCCCAAGAGTGTAGACCCCCCAAGAGTGTAGTTAGAGTTTTCGTTTACCTCCCTTTATTTGGCAAATTGATTTAAAATAATTGTTTATGTTCGAATTATGTGTTATAATTGAAACAATAATATTGTATAGTACCATATCTACAGTATATAAACAATATAAAATACAGTAACAAATATGTTTATTATTTAACAAAAATCTGCGATGGCGCCCTCCAAAGCGATCGTCTGGCTCCGGAGGCTGTTCCTGACCGCGTGCTCGCGCTGCGTGCCAGGCGCGGCGCAGGCGGCGGAGGCGGCGGCCGCTGCGCTGGGGCGGCGCTGCGCGTGGGTGCTGCGCGGGCTGGCGGTGTACCTGGCGGCGTTCGCGGCGGTGTCGGCGCTGCTGGTGGCGCAGCGCGGCCGCTACGTCCTGTGGACCGTGTGGTACCTGCCGCCGCTCGTCTTCGTCAACGCCGTCAACTACACGAGCCTGGCGGCGCTCGACCTGCACCGCGCCGCCTGCGCCGCCGCCGCGCGCCGCCTGCGCATCGCGCTGCGCACGCAAGCCCTCCGCGCAGGTGCCTGCCCGCTCTGAATCGAATTGAATCGAATTGAATCGAATTGAATCGCATTGAATCGCATTGAATCGAATTGAATCGAATTGAATCAAATTGAATCGAATTGAATCGAAATGAATCGAATTGAATAGAATAGAATTGAATCGAATTGAATCGAATTGAATCGAATTGAACCGAATTGAATCGAATTGAATCGAATTGAATCGAATCGAATCGAATGAATAGAATAGAATTGAATCGAATTGAATCGAATTGAATCGAATTGAATCGAATTGAATCGAATCGAATCGAATTGAATCGAATTGAATGGAATTGAATCGAATTGAATTCTTATTTACGTGACGAGACTCAGGCCAGTGGCCGGCTCTTCCGTCTGACCACGCAAATTTCGCTACACTTCTTTCACCAACTAGCGGAGAGAGGAGGTATTTCTTGGCGAGAAACAGGCGATTTGAATTTAGCTCAGAGGCTTCATTTAGGCTTGAGGGTCTTTTACATGCAAGTAAATCTACTAACATGTGACAGCCGGCTTTACTTCTTCTCCGAAGTAAGGCGTACGAAGGATTTTTCCCCCCTTAAAAATCCACGGCTTTGATCGGGTTTGCCAACCCGCCAACTTGGGTACAACAGTTCCCACAGTTCCGCTCCGGCATCTCCCGACGGCACCGAATGACCTCTGACCGGCAGGTCCTAGGGTTCCACTCGCGACGGTGGCACGGTTTCGACACTAGCTAGCTACGAATTCAGTCTCTGTCTAGAGAAGAATTCTAGCTGCTCTGATCGGTAAATCTTGGATCAATTCCGTACCCTAAGGGCCCCTTCCCACGGCGCGACGGCGGTGCGCTTCCGGGCGCCGCGGTTCGTAGCAGTGCATTGCTTTGAATGGAGACCTTCCCACGTGCAGCGGGCGGGCGCTGGCTGCGGCAAGCAGCGGAGAAGTCTCGCTACGCGAAGCGGAGGAGGGCGTACGCGCCACCGCTAGCAGAACACAGCTTTAAATGGGAGCCTTCCCACTGTGCCGCCGGTCGCTGCGTTTTACCTGCTGCGGTCCGTTTGTTCGACGTCGCCGGAGGGTCGGCGAAACCTACCCCTGCAGAACCCATCCCCTTCCACGGCGGGTGGCGGTGCGGCCGTGGCTGCGGCGGCGTCGGCGTCGGAAGGGCTCTGCTGCTTGACGGAAGCGCGCCGCAGTCGCGACGTGGGAAGGCGCCCTAACCAAACGGGTCACACACCGCGCGCGATCTTTCCTTCCCATTCCTCCTCCTATCCTCACCCCTTTCTTACACGCGCTTATGTTTACATGCACTACACTACTACACATGCCGGGAGCTTAGAGATTTCCCCGATGGGGGGAGGGTGCCCTCTGTGGGAGATACCTTGTTGCGGGAAGCCCCGTTAGTCGACGGTAAGTCAAGACATTTTCAAACTTTCTCTTTGTTTCCGACTGTTCAAATTGTAAATTCAAAGTTTATCTCAAAGGAAAATTAGAAATAGTTAATTTCCCCGTATATTTACTACAAATCACCTCATAAATTTTATGTGTATAATGTTCAAGCTTAAGTTTGATTCGTAAAACATTTCAAACCCCTCACGGAAATAACCTTCACCGAAACTCTTTACGATCCTTCGAATCGAGTACCTATTTTGCGCCGGACAAGATAAAAAAGCTCCATGTGGGTTATAAAACTCTCTAATCATTGTATGATGCTTCTGTCGTAAAGGCTCAATCAAAATGAAACATACGCGTAAACTTGACATAAACGCAGATTGCTTCAGTGTTATTCAGTGGCTGGAATGATGGCCATTAAAATAAACATAAACACGCCAAAATGAAAGTTCGGTTAGTCCTGTATGTCAAGAGATTTTTCTGCACATACGGTATGGTAGTACACTCACGTCAATTCAGGAATATGCAACGATTGTATGTGGTTTCTGAACACTAAAACTAATGCAGTTTGTAAGAATCTACGTCCCACGAACCATTCTAATTCTACAATGATCACTCACTTAACTTATTATCTTTTGTATATTATTATTATTACCATTTTATTATTATTATTATTATTATTATTATTATTATTATTATTATTATTAAATTTATGTGACAAGAATTCAGTGATCACGTTGTAATAGTTTTTGTGTAGATAGGTACAGTTCATTACTTAAGCACCTTTACCGTACGGCCCCAGAAGTATTACACCGACATGTTATTACATTAGTGGCTGAGTCTGCATGGGAGTTTATGGTAATATATGTGTTAAAAACCACCTGTTTATGTTGCCACACGAACGTTAACGTTTACGTGGCTACGCATGTGAAATAATACGTTCTTGTTTTGGAGGAATAAAGACTCACAACTGTGAAGAAAAGCAAGAGAGAAAAGGAAGTTGATAAAAGCTGAATGTTCTCTCAAATTTATTTTGTACTGTTCGTTTTATTTAAATTGAAAGAAAATTTTACTAAAAAATTGAAAATTCAAACAAAAATAATGTTCAAATTAATAAAAACAAATTTCATGTTTTCAATTTTTAGGAAACCTGAAATAAACTCTACATTTAGTCAAATTGTTCTTGATATTACGTTTATTTAACTCACAGGAACGAAATTGAACGAAATTGAACGAAAACGTGTTCGAAATAGAACGTTCACCTTCAAGGAGAAGAGTTAGTAAGAATTACGTATACATTGAAAGAGCAACATTTTTGAATGATCCATACCATCCAATGATCCATCCTCTGTGCGCGCAAAGGGGACCGAGTAGCCCCCCCCCCCCCCCCCCGAATATTTGGAAAGGAGGCACATAGCTCTGCGTTAAAAAAATTCCGTAAATGTGATCGATTCCCGATTTTCATCTTTTTAAGCAGTCAGTTTGAGAAATTGATACACAACTATTGGAGAAAAACTCTTCGAAATATCTAGCAATTCAGAATATGGTTCAACATTATATCAATAGTGCTTATTAATTGTATCGTTTACGTTATAATTATATTATATTGTATTTCATTTAGTTCCTAGTATAATATGCCATATGTAAATAAAAAATGGATGGTGAAGGTGGCCCAGAGGGGTCCAGACATGTGGTCCCCTCCCCCTGTCGTTTTAAGCTGCGCGCGCCCGTGATCCATAGAAAATTGTCTTACATTCTGGCTCTATACTGCGTGTGCGCGGGTGGCGGCGCGGGGCAGAAGCGGACGGAGAGCGCGGCGAGGCGGCGCTGACGGCGCTGGAGGACGCGTGGCGCAGCCTGGCGGCGTTGTGGCGCGGCGTGGGCCAGCTGCTGGGCGGGCGCCTGCTGCTGTTCTTCGGCGCGCGCTGCATACAGCTGGTGCTGCTACTCTACGGGCTGGCCACGGAACCGCAAGCGCGCTTCTTCGGCTTCGTCGCGCAGAGCTTCCTGGAGCTGTGGATCGCACGGACCTGGCGCACCACGCAGCTGCGAGTGTGCGTGCCCACGAGAGAGGTTGAGACGGAGGCGGGCCCCTTGCAAGGAAATGCCTTCCAGCCTTATTCTTATGCTTCGCTCCTCACCTTCCACTTTCTACTTCTCCCTCTTCTTCTTCTTCTTCTTCTTCTTCTTCTTCTTCTTCTTCTTCTTCTTCTTCTTCTCTTCTTCTTCTTCTTCTTCTTCTTCTTCTTCTTCTTCTTCTTCTTCTTCTTCTTCTTCTTCTTCTTCTTCTTCTTCTTCTTCTTCTTCTTCTTCTTCTTCTTTCTTCTTCTTCTTCTTCTTCTTCTTCTTCTTCTTCTTCTTCTTCTTCTTCTTCTTCTTCTTTCTTCTTCTTCTTCTTCTTCTTCTTCTTCTTCTTCTTCTTCTTCTTCTTCTTCTTCTTCTTCTTCTTCTTCTTCTTCTTCTTCTTCTTCTTCTTCTTCTTCTTCTTCTTCTTCTTCTTCTTCTTCTTCTTCTTCTTCTTCTTCTTCTCTTCTTCTTCTTCTTCTTCTTCTTCTTATTATTATTATTATTATTATTATTATTATTATTATTATTATTATTATTATTATTATTATTATTATTATTATAAGAAGAGAAAGTATTGAAGTATTGTAACTATGCGCCGGAAAACGGCGATTTTTCGACACAAAACTTCCAGTTGCTCACTATATAATAAAAATCTTCTAATATGGGATTTGATGGGATTTGAAACCGATATTTTCAAAATTTTCAAAACAAAGGCTCCAATGTTTTTGATTAAATATTGTAGTTGAAATGTGCAATGAATGTCTAAGAGAATGGTACAGGTCTCATTTTCGTTGACATCCCCGATTTTTCCGAAATGAAAAAGAAAGAAAGAAAGAAAGAAAGAAAAGTGAATACTTCTAATTTGGGGATAAGAGATTTTTGTCTCACATAGTCTGTTGTTCAAAATTAGCTATTTTGGAGAAGAATCTCCATAACATCCCCAATTATTATAATACTCCATCTTCTGATTGCCGCCTGGCGGGCTACCGGGAGAGAGGATGTTACATGGCGGCGATTGCCCTATTCTCTTTACCTATTTTTTTATAGGGACTAGTAAAATTTTTAGTTGAAGGAAAAAAAAATGTTATATGAAAAAAATATAATTGACGAAATTTATAATTGTCAAGAAACCTATTAATTCAATTGACATGAAGACATAAGGAAGCATAAAAATCTAAAATTCAGAGGACAAGAAAAATAATAGTAAAGATCTTGATTTGCTGTTTTCAAAGGTAAAAGATCTTATCAAACGAAGAAGAAACTCTTATCAAACAAAAATGAAGACAGAAAATACTGCACTTTGCTTCAATGGAAATAGTACATAAGTATCACTAGTACAGTGCCAAAATGGACCCCAAAATGTATTTCATAAAATCAATAGAAATAGTTTCTGGGACACTATGTCAGTACTGGGGTACTGTAAAATACCAATTTAACACAACTTGATGCTACATTCTGAAATAATTTGTAATAATTTTTTTAACTTATAATTTAGGGGTATTATAGTAAACTTATAGTCAAAGAAATGTTTGCTTAACAAAACTTCTAAAGATAACGTATCACTTATTACCTTAATTTTATATCAAAACAAATATTCACATACAGTTTGGCATTTCTCCTTAGTCTTATTATTTCATAAACCAGTACGTATTCAAAGCTGGACTGATCATCTGGTCTTTCTAGCAAATCCCATTGGGGACTGTGCTCTTCAAGCCAATGATCTTGGCCTCTTTTTGTCTCAGGACTATTATCAATTTTTTTCATAAAACTTTCTAATCATTACTGCTGTATTTCTAAATTTCTAAAACAATGTGTTTAGATCCATGTTTTTTCTCTCTTCATTTCTTATTTCATCTCTCCTAGATATTTTCCAAATGTATCTAAAATATTTAATATGAGTGATTTCAATTTTTTTATCTATCCAAAAGTTAAATATGTCCCTATAATAGCTTGATTTCAATTTTTCAGATAAAAGATGACACTGAAGAAACCATATACACGCTACAATATGATGTTATAAATATCAAGATTAGAGAAAAGGTAAGTTAGATTAACAATAGTAATATTTATTGAGTCACATATACAATTTCAATATTGTATGATGACTCAAATGTGATGTATATGAGGGGAGGGCAATTGCAAATGTCTTCATGAGTTCCAGAATCCCTACACTTTCTTTTACTGGTCGCTAATAACACAAGTGGTCGATGCAAATCTAAAATAAACATATTATTTATCTTTCTTACTACACACAATCATGAACAAAGAGACATTTTAATATTTTCCAAATGTCCACTTCTGTTTAAAAGAACTTTATAATTAACTATTATTAGCTATAAAATAAGTTCCATCTATTATTTAATAAATTGAAACTGTATTTAATGAATTTGTTAATGGATAAAGGATGAATTGCTTTTATAGTTGCTGAATATGATAGAAACAATTCAGTATGATCCACCTTCAATGTCGGTGCATGGTCTCTTTACTCTTAACAGAGGCCTATTTGTGTCGGTATGTATCTTATTTTATGTTTTTTAAATGGCTCTTTTTCTAATATTAACTAATTCTAACTTTTTTGTAACATTATTTGCAGCTTGTTCTCACATTGACAACCTATCTCATTGTATTAATACAGTTCAAATTTGGAGTAACAAATATTAAAGATGAGTATGTGGGATTTCATTGATGAAATTTCATGGTCAAACAAAGCAACTTAAGTTGTAGAGCCTATTGTTCAAGAGATGTGGATACAATTGTTTTTTAAACATTAAAAGAAGCAATTTCTTCTATGCAAAATACTTCTGTTATTTAATGAACTACTGTTACAATTTGAATATAATAGTAAAGGCCCAATAGTGAAAGCCACTCTTTAAACTTTAAGAGAGAGAAAAAAAAAAACAAGTAATATAACTAAACATAAGTAAACAAACAAAAATATTTAAAAAATTCAAAAATAATTTAAAAAATGTTTGTGAAAAAATAACAAAAATATGTCTATTTATTGGTGACTCCAAGATATTTGACTAGTTTTTGTTGTTTTTGAGAAAACCTTGCCTTCAATTCTTGTTAATTGAACAGTAGAAGGTTGTGTACATTCTTCTTATTTCTTGCTTACCTCTTGTGTTACCTATGAGTAAAAGAGAAATTAAAAAGAAAATATTTATATGGTAGGCCTACAGTTTTTTGAATACTCAACTGAGCTTGAGTCAGCCAATAGTAGTTATAATACAAACGAATTTTCTTAGAGGTCTTGGAAAGATAATATTACACAAAGTGTAGTATATCAAATATTATGGTAGAATTTATATATTTGGGGTTGAGGAACATCATATTATGTTTTCAAATGATATATCAATTAAGAAAATTTATGTATACTTTTGAATATTTTGATAAAATGCAAAAGAGACAATGTGTTGTCCTGATATAATGTTGAGAATATTATCAAGATGAACAAATCATTAAATGGGGCAAATCGAAATAATCCATGATGTCAAAAGGTTTAAAACTTACACTTACACATACACACATGCACACACACACATGCATGAGTGAACATACACACACATGCACTCGCAAAAATATTTTTGAAGACCTCTAATATATGTGCTTTCAAAAGAGGCATAAACAAGTGGCATAAATAGGATTTCTCTACGGGAAGGAGGGAATTGTAGATATATTGCCTAGTCAACGTGTTTTCTGATAACGAATTTCTCATTGAAGTTCAATAAAAAATTAAATTTCTGTGTGTTTATGAATAGTTATAATTACTCATCTGAGATATCAAATAACTTTTGTTACTAAAGAAAGTTAGTGGAAACTTTATTTGTCAATATGTGTCATCATCTTCTGTGGAGGAATCTAATTGCCAGAGGGGTAATGAATAAACAAAACATGAAGAGTCAATATATTTGAGTCACATGTGGAAGTTAGACCCCTCATCTACTACTTCTTGCCTCAGGGGCTTAACTTTCTTAAAATATTTGTTTACTCTCATGGATCATAATTACTTTTAAAGTTCATTAAAATTTTATAAACATATCATTGATTAACTAATTCTGAAACATACATTTACATTTTGTTTCAATCTTTATATGCAAATTAATTTAAATGCTAAACAGATAAAATGTTTCATTTCTCTGAAATTTCATTAAGGACTATGCAACCATTGAAAAGTATCACATTTAGATTGGTAACTAACTAATAGGGAATTATATTAAATTATTGTAACATAATAGGTGTCGATGGGGGAGGGGCGCCATGGTCACCCTGAAAATTTTGAAAGGGGCATCTAACCTAATGTAATAAAATATTTTATTTCCATTAATATGTAAATTATCTGACAGAAACTACACATAGAACCCACAAATACATTTTCAAATTTAATGGTAACTATGACACATGGATGGACACATTAGTCTATCTTTGTATTGTATTATATTTGTATGTTTCATTATTGTTTCTTAATTGTCCAGAGATATAAAATATGAATATTTTGGCCTTTTACTTAATTGTAAAAGTGTACATTTATGGTGTTGTAATCATGAACTAGGTTGAAGCACTTCTTCCAACAACTATATTTAATTTTTATATTTATTTATGATATTCTTAATTTTTTAACTTTATCAAATCATGTCAAACAAATTAAATTAAAAAAAACATAATGAGATACAAGAATATTGATGATATGAGAAAATGTGAGGATGATATGAGAAAATGTCTTATTACTTATTTCTCAAACTTTTCAAAAGCTTAAAAAGATTGAAAATTGGTCATTATGTATCTACAGAGCAATGGATGTATTCAAGGCAAAATCATGAAGAAACCTTTGAAGCTACTCTGAAAATGACTAACATGGATACTATCCCCACAAAGATACCCTTACGAAGGAGAAAAAAATCAAAATCAGCTGAAAACAGTTCAAAATGACAAAAAATATATGAAACTACCTAAATAAAATGTGTTTGAGTTGGTGTTGATCCCTCCTATAACCATCCAAAAATACATTTCAAAAATTCAAAAATAGGATCAAATTTGTTTTTCAAGTAAAAGGTCATAAGCAATAAAAAAAGTTATATAAATAAGAAGGCCCAGAAGTTTAGTTGCCCTCCTCTTACTTTAAGCTGCACTTGTCTATGAACAACATATCATATTTGGGTCCAATGTCACTGTGTCCTAAGGTAGTAGCATATATTTCCCTGGAAAGAAGAAGGTAGCAGGTCTTATCTACGTTTCTAAGCAATTTCCTTTTTCAAGGAAGGATGTCAATTATTAACTTTTTCAGAACTCAGGCATGTTAGGATAAGTAATTTTTTTGAAAATAAGATTATACTTTTAACAATTCATTTCGAGAAACAAGGAATAAATGAAGGGAAGTCTTGAAAGCAATGAAGAAAGATAACAAAATGGTGTCAATCGAGTTACGCAGCATGTCATCGTAACATTAGCTCTCATGAATGCTGAGGTGTTTCAAAATGTGTGATTAATTGCGGTTATGAAATATTTTATGACCTTAAACACAGAAAATTATATCCTATAAGGCTTAATATATAGTAACGTAAAATGTGATATGCTGTAAGGTATATTCATGAACAATTTATTTCACCAAATTGTGTTTCTTTTTTGTTACATGCAGTCACATTTTGCAGTCACATTTTGTGTACATATATGTGTGCTTCATTTCAAACAGCTCTTGCATAAGTTGAGTGATTCTGCAGGGTGTTTGAACAGAATTTGTAAAACAAATTAACACAATGTTTGTGACATGTATTGAGAGGTCTTTTGTTCCAACTAATAAAAATTCTTTTCATTGACTTGTATAGTTTTGAAATAAACCATTTACTTATTAATTCTTGTGTGGTGATCCTCATTAAGAAGAATTACAAATGCAAATTGTTATCACTGTAGATGTTCATTTATTCTGCTTTGCTTGGCTCTAGTCGATTCTTGAACATTTACCTTAATGCAGTTCTTTCAATGAGATCTCCTATCCACAGATACATAGGAAGAACTGGATTTGGTTGTTGAAAGGATAGGTTTTACAAACAGTTATGTCTCTCAGTAGTGCCCCATTCAGCACACAAAAGTACATTTCCTATGCATAGTATTTATATGGTAATCCATGCCAAATTTCAACTCTGCAGCACTGTAGAACCTGAACTGCAATTAGTCATTACCTAAACTGTAGGTAAGAATTTGTTTTACTTTCTAAATTGGTGTGATGATACCCTTGACACTACGACTGTGAACATAATTTACAGCTTATAGCTTTAGCTCATAAAAACATATTTATATATACAAAAATTTCTTTTGTAGGTTTAAATACCTGAAATATATTTAAATGCTGAAATATGATGAATATGATAGATAAATCATAAGAATTAATTTCCAAAAATTCTGAAATACACAAAACAATATGAATACTGGAGTGTAATAAGATTTTTATAACCTACATTTCTGAAAATGTAGGGAAGATAACTCTGCTAAAAGAAAATAGGATAAATCATGAAAATTCTTTTGTAAGTGATATTATGCCATAAATTACAGTATGTGCATTACATGAATATCACACACATTTTATGTAAATACCTGTATTTTCAGAAGTTTTTATACAAGTTGCGATGATTTGAAGAGTAAATAACTTTTATATGATAATGCATTGAATAAGAGATATGCAGACATTTTGATTTTGTGTGTTCTTTTGAGAGACATATACATCCTATTAAAAGTAATTCATTTTTTTAGTTTGTGGTCAATACAATATTGTGAAATTGAGTAATGATTTGTGGCAAAATGCAAGTTAAACAGAGTGTGTTGTGCATAAAATTATAAATTCTGGGGAAGAATTGTTTAAGACATAAAATACTATTTAATGATAATATTAAATATGTAAATCACTTCAATTACTTAATTGACAGTGTTTAGTATTATCATAAAAATAACAGGAATGTGAAGCTACCATAAGAACTTGTAATAATGTGTAGTATAGTCATGAAAAATTTTTCCCCTCTCAGTGTTATTACTCAACAACTACTCGAATATTAAAAAAGAAGTGTGTGACATTACTTAATGATCTAAATCTAAGGAATAAATTGCATATAATATTTATAAATGCAACCTTTTTCTAAAGGAGCAAACAAATTGCAGCCATTTTACAGATAATTTTGAAAATGTCACAGGGATTTCATGTAAAGAAGGCCCAAAATTAAATTATTTTAAGCATTTCTGGTATAGCGCTACCAGATCTTACTCCCAACGTATTACTAAGTTTCAGATCAATAACTTCTAATCTGACAAGGTAGTGCATGACACATACATTCGCCATCAGTCCATCCATCCGCGCAGACACTCCGATTTTCGGGTACAAAATGGCTTGTATCTCATCGCTATCTGCACTTATATTAACCATATTTGAAACAGCTTTAATGTACTTTAATACTGGAATGTTTGCAAAGTTACAGCTCAAAATAACCATTAAAATGGATTTTACAATAAAAAATTTAAGATTGATGTGGTGAGGTGATTCCAAATCTTGTTACTTTTCCTCCCTATATATAGTATAGGGAGGAAAAGGAGGATTTTTTTTAATGAGGTAGGAGATTTAGATAGCCTGAGGCTTAGGCATAAAATTTTCAACTAGTAAATTCTCCATCGTTCCCACGAGTATTTATATCTCGGCCACGTATTTAGAGAAATTATTATTTTTTTACCCATACGCGAAACCCCATTTACTCGTGCTTGTTTTCCGTGCGCGAAACACATATTTTTCATTCTAAGTAATAGAGTGTGAAACATTTCGAAACTTTTCCGAAACATCGCGAAGCGTGAGCGAAATAACTTTCGGACACTGGACGTTAAAAATGAGTATACGTAACAAGTACACAATGCGCTTTCTCGTCACCCTCGCCCCGCTCGGGCTACAAACTCAAGACCTGCGCGAATCGTCTGCTTGGAGCATTTGTTACGTAATGCACTACTAATCCTTATCTCTGCTAACTTAAGTAGGGTGGATTTATGAAACGGCTAACTTCACGATCCTCTTTATAATAATGTGACCATTGCTTTCAGCGGCTGCCGAAGGAACGCCTGTGAGCACGATGCAACCCGTCGCACAGCTGCGCATCACTCCTTTGAAGCTGCCTACTTGCCCCTTTCTTCCCTTCTGCGATAGCCTTCGTATTATGAAATACGCACGTTTTCTTGATCTCAGGGTTTCCTACTACTCTTATTCAAACAATTGAATTATGAATAAAATATATAAACAAGCATGGTTGACATCACTAAATGACAAACTAGAGGTGCAGATTGCTACAGATTTTCTCGTACAGTTAGTTTTCTAATTTCTTTGATTTGGGTTAGGTTTTCGGTTTTGTTCCACCATCTTCCAGCTGCCATCTATCGCCGCTCAAACCATATTTTTTTGTACCTAATTGGGGAACTGAAACATGATTTTAAGAATATTATAGAATAAAACGTCGCCCTACATGAAAATTTTCGTTGAAAAATTTGGATCCGTTTCTGATAAGTTTGAGCGTTTCAGAAAACATTTTAAAGCTCACTTTCACCCAAAACTTTTGAATTTTCGAAAAAAATACATAAGACATTATTTAAAGTGATTGTACAAATACTTAATGTCTAAATTGTAATGTAAAATGTAAAAATGAAGTAAAAATTAGAGCCGTTTTCAAGAAAATGACGCTTGAGAGATTCTGAATATGCGGAATTTTGAGCTGATTTTTACAGAAAACCATTGAGTTTTCGAGAAACTTGGTCATCATTTGAAACCCATGTAATTTGAAGCACTCAATAATATATACAAATCGGCCTTAATGTAAATATTAACGGCGTGAGAATGATGTCAAAAATAATTTGCATAAAAAATTACAAGAGAATAGAGCAAAATTGCATTTAAGTTATCGTTTACAATACATCCTTACCAAAATTTGAAAGAAAAATTTGGAGCCGTTTTTGAGAAATTGTTTTTGGTATTTTTTATATTGCTCATATTTCACTCAATATTGCGCGAAAACTACTAACATGTTCAAAAACAATATGCTAAACTTTAAGGAAAGAACTAATTATGATTTACAAATTTCAATTGAAGGAAAAATCTTTATCTGCAATTTTGAAGTTTAGGAAGCAATGATGATCTATCAGCTTCAACATTTATAGGGTTCGAGAAGCATACCTTCTATCTGCCTGTTTTTATTCTACAAATCGTGAAAAATATCTTCTCTTTTCTTGTTGCGTAAGACTGAAGCTTTGTAAGTTATAATTATAATTTGTAATACAAATTTCAATGACATAGTTTAAGAATAAGGTTATTAGAATATTATTCAGAGAGGAATAATTTTTGACATTTTGCAACTCTTAACGATAATTGTTTTGTGTCCTGTAAATCTGCGTACGAAGTGTCTCTAGAAACTCTTAGCGTAAGGAGTTTTAAGTGAAAGGAAGACAGCGTGGATTTTCATTTGCGCGAAATTTTCTGCTTTTTCTTTTTCTTTTAGATCTTAATATCTGTTCTTGAATATAGGTTTTATGCCTGAATCATTATTATCCACGAATTGTTTGTCAGCGACTGAAAACGACCGTTAGCAATGCTTGTCAGCCACTGAAATCGAACAAATGGGAAGAAACCATTCCTCATTTACTGGATTTCGATTGCTATTGGCCATTACATTCACATTGCATATGTCCTCCAGTATGTATCGAAGACATTGATGAACAAATATGGTGGAATATTTTCCATTGGAAAAATATATTCAAGAAAAATAAAATTTTCAAAATGCGAAATTTCAGATTGGATTAAGAATATGAAGATCCCTGTTTAATTTCAGTATAAATATTTTATATTTTTTGTTGAACAATTAGAGGTTTCCCGTTATATAAGAAACACTATTCTCTTGCAAGGAAACGTTAGATTGCACAATGGAATTATGCAAACTTTAATTAAAACTACAAAAGATAAGTATGATTTAGTTCCACATTGAATTTTGGAAACTTGTTAAATAGGGTTAGAAAACTTAGGTGGAGAGGTACCTCGTTTTTATAAGTATGTCTAATTTATGCGTTTCTCTTGGCGTGCTCTGTAAAGAGATAGCTCACGACAGAAGAATAGAATAATAAATAAATGCAACACATATTTACTTGTATCAGGTAACGTTTAGATATTTTATTATCATTATTATTAATATTACAAGCTACGCTACATAATTTACATAGTGTCACACACAGCAGATGCTTACAAGTGTCACTGTACAAAAGTTTATCACAAACACACTCTCTTTCCTCTCGTCTAAAAACAATCTTGAAGCTTTGTGGTACCACGAGGAGATGCAATCGTGGTGATATCTGTATGTGCATAAAATGTATACAAGGGCAAAGGAAAATAAAAAACAAAAAGGAAGTGAGAAAAAGTAAAGATGTGGAAGTGGGAACTCCTAGGGGCACACCGCAGTTAGTGCAACGGAGAGAGAGGAAAAGGGGATTATTGGGCATTGGCAAATGTAACCCGCACTCGCTTGTTTTGTACATGGCTGAAAGCACGCGTTCTCAGCACCTGCGCTTTTGACCTCGAAGTCCCGAAGTCAATGAGAAGAGATGAGATACACTCATTTGCGCCCTCCAATTTCATGTACTGATTTCTTGGCTTTTATAACGAAGAACGGCGACATGGCATTTTGTATTGAATAATGATGCAATTGCATATATTATATTGAGAAATTCGTAATATATTTGGTACATGCAATTCACTCCTCTAAAGAAAAAAATAGTAGATACGTTTGATGACATCACATAAAATTCGTTTCAATGTAGCAAGAGAGAGAAGTTGACACCAATAGGCCTGCCAATTCCTAAAATATATGTCGCATGTCATACTGTTATATAAAATTAATATAAAATCACCAACAAATTTTCTCTCACGAATTAATAAACTGTTGAGGTGATTTTAATTCTAAAATATAATCTCATTAATGGCAACTTCCAACAACTTGAAATGATAAATTATTTCACGAAAATAAAAAGATGACTCTTTCGGAATAACATATCGTAAGCTAACTACAACGCATCAGGAAAGTCCCTCCCCTCCGAATCGAATATGGGCATCTTATTAAAAATTGCATTTATGTATTTCTGTAGGCAGCAACCAGATCATTGGAAAACAAGTGAAGGGAACAACACTTCCAGCATTTATTATGATAGTGATAAGTACGTAATTTTCGTTTTCAAGCAGCAGCTCGAGCAACCAACATAATTTCCGTAGCAATTACTCTCACCAGCAAGGTGCCACTGCGGAGAGACTTCCCAGGTGCACTGTATTCCCTGCCTTAAAATGCCAATAGGAATCCGTAATGCAATACTTAATTTTGAGCGTGTTGACCAGTTTTCCAGTTCAGTTGACGTCCATTTCAAGTGCGCACTCCCTGCAAGAAAGCTTCACCGAGTGAGGAGCCAAACGCGGGGGCAGGTGCTGGTGTGGGCTCGAACGCTGCTCAGAGTGCGAGGGCGTGTGAGGGGGGAGGGGGAGGGGGAGGGGGGGTTTGCGCTCAGAGGCGCCGTCCGCCGCGGAAGGACTTGCGGGGCGCGGGGGCGGGCTCCTCCTCGTCCTCGGGGGCGGGCGCGGGGGCGGCGGCGGCCGCCTTGGCGCCGCGCCCGGAGAAGCGCCGCCCGGAGGCGGGGGCGGGGGCGGCGGCGGTGACGGCGTCGGACGAGGAGCCCGCGGCCGCGCGCCCGCCGCCCCGCGAGAAGCCGCCGCGCCGCCCGCTGCTCTTGGGCGCGGACGTGGCGCGCTCCTCCGCGTCGGGCGCCGCCGTCGACGCGCTGCTGTAGCCGTTGCTGCTGCTGCTGCTGCTGCTGCCGCTCTGGACACGGACACGCGAAGCGTCAGCACGGAGTAACCAGCCGTAACACACATTTAACTATCATTTTTCCAATAGCAAATTACTTTTAAAATCTACCAGGACAGTGGATGAACCACTTGAAAAGGTTGAAGTAAAAAGGCTTATTAACAATAATTAATGTAACAAATATACAAGCTAGAAAACACCAAAATTATTAAACAATATATAGATACGGAGGTTTCAAAGAACTTGCAATAAAAACTAGACATAAACCATGATAATGTGAATTATTGAAGTTCATCTCTATTGCTATCCGTTTCAATAAATTATTATCCTAAATAATACACTATATACTTATTGTACAGTTGGAAAAAATACATATTATCCATGTGTGGCACTATTGTACGGAAAAGAAATTAAGCCGCGTCGCTTTTAGTGACTTAATACCTCGAACAAGGATTCATAAAAAACGCTTAAGTCATTATGCTAAGAGACACCACTGGAACTAGATGGCTGTTCGAAAAATGTTCCCTGTTGGAATAGTGGTATTTGTCCTGCTAAACAATTAAATTAAATTCCCTTGAATTATCGTCCATGTGATGCTTCAGATATGCAATGCATTGATACGAGGAAATTTGATTCATCAATTGCAATAATCACTTTCAATGAAATCATAAACGCTATTTGGCGTATTCTGCGTGAGTAATCACGTTTCCTAATTTCATCAACAGAAGTTCCTGAATTGTGGAACTTATCCTAAGGACTTCAAATTTCCATGGAAGGTACGTGGGTGGCCCTCAAAAATCTAGATGTAACCATGAAGTCACCGAATTTACATTCGTCTACTACGATTCCAATAGGGACAGAAAAGTCATATTTTTTATTTATATACGTGATGGAAAGTGCTTATATTGATCCGGTTGTGCGTGACCGACGGTTCTAAAATCCCAATCGCCTGACTAACTGTGTTAGACAGCATGTCTTAATAGTGTTGAAAGTGGAAAATCCTAAACATATACAAATTTTACATTACGTAAGATGTCACTGTTCCAGGTTAACCCAAAGCGTTTAAAAACCCGTCCCACTCCGTGCCCGGTGCACGTGTGTCTGCGTCCTCCGCCCGGGCGCCGAGCGGAGGGCTGCGAGTCGCACCTGCTGGCGTCTGCGCTTGAGGGCGTTGAGCAGGTCCTCGTTGGAGCGGAAGGGCCGCACGCCGCCGCGCGCCAGGTTCTTCTTGGGCGCCTCCGTCGTCGTCACCGCCTCCTCCTCCTCGCCCTCCGCTGCCTCCGCGTCCTCCTCCTGCCACACAACGAGCGCGTCGTTCACATACTGTGCTCGAATCCAAGCGTTAGGGTGAATAATGTAGACATTAGAGAATGAAGATACATGTCTAATTTTTGTACTGTTCTGATTTAAGTTTTTTTAAAGTATTTAGTACAAGATTCTACAGGACGTATTTATGTGTATAAGCATAATTTTATAAGTTGCTACATTAAATAATAATAATAATAGTGATAATAATAATAAATACTACTAATAATTATTACCATAATATTAATTAACACTTAGTCGGAATAGAGACAACTGAATAAATCGGAGACAGTGGCGAGGATTCGTGGTATCTAGAGATGCGATGATGACAAAGCAATTTTTTGGGGGTTATTTAGTAAAACAATTAACAAGACTTGGTCATTTTTATATATCTGTGTGACCTTCCTCAGACCTTATGGACGTAGACCTTACAGGCTTCAGAACTTATAGGTAAATAGATGTTATAGAATTCGACCTCAGACGTTAAAGAGCTTCCCCAGGTAGGAAAACAGCCCAACCATAGGACGAAAATAGGAGAAAATTAGTTATTTTAGCGTTGATTGAAAATACCAACACACGCCGATTGAAACTTTTGATATTTTTAATTTGTTGTTTTAACGCTGTAATTTGAATCAAAATATCTCAGTTGTGAGAGCATCCCCCTGTGTTTGCAATGAACTTTTGCTCTTTTTATCAGACTCATGATACACTGAAGATCATATTTACGATTCACTATTCGGCGATATCACTCAATATTTTTCGCGCAGGGAGATGAGGTAGTGATGTAATTATTTGATATATAAATAAAAGTTTAGCATTTATTCTTGGAGTATTTCTCATTAAAATTAAATACGAGTACAAATCAAGGAGCTCAATCGAAAATGTGCATTTTCCGAACCACTTTATCAGAAGAAGAGAGCGAATTTCAAACTCGAGCTTCTGCTAATTGATAATATGATTTGTTCGTCTGTTCACATATATGAAGGGCGACGAAAGTACGTTTAGATGTCTTCCCTGACTTTTATTTATTCTGCTAGAGTAACCACCAATTTAGGTTTTGTACTCTAAATACACACGTTAAAATCCTACACTTGCGCGCTAACACGATTGACGAGCAATAAAACAAGCAATATCATCATAATTGCGAATATTTTCATGCACTAGAGTTTATCTAAATTTTAATTTTCTTTAAATTATTTTTTTGCACATTTTGGAACTCCCCATATAGAACAATCAATTTGTAGCACAAGTACAATATGCGTATGTCTTCTGAAGAAGTTAGTTTTTTACAAAGGCGAAGAATCATTTGTTGTTACACTCCGTACTCTCGCCGCCGTTATTTTAATTGCAACGACAACTCAGTCATTAAAGTCATTGTCGACAAGAGCAGCTCTTGGAGAAATGAGGCAAACGATGAAAATGTTTAAAGGTAACTCCAATGAGGATAAAGGAGAAAAAAGGTGAAGAAAAAGAAATAAGGAAGAAAGAAAATGAAGGAAAGAAAGAAGTAGAAGACAAAATAATGAGAAAAAGGAAACAGCAATAAAAAGGAGAAGCTTGTTTCATGATATCGGGCACGACCACTGCTAAGGTCATTAGTCCCGTAAGTGTATTGCATGTTTTTATCATGAGCGGTGGGTGCGATGTTCCCCAGATGGACAGCCAAATCCGACACTGATCTACTTGTTGTAATGTAGTGCGTGTTAGCATAAGGTAAAAAAGGCGTGTACTTTAGGGGAGAGGCTAGGGTAAGAAAAAGGAAGGAACGATCGTAGCCTGTTTGTTAGGGTACTACTCTGGCTTTCGCCTGGTATTGATCGGAGAAACCACGGAAAACTACTGATCAGAGCAGCCGGCTGCTAGAATTCTCCTCCAGACAGCGAGTGAATTTGCTAAGAAGCTAATGTGGAAAATCCTGCCACCGACGGGATTTGAACCTAGGACCTGCGGGTCAGAGGGACCGCAGCCCCTCCTCCTCACCGCGTCTTCCTGGGGCGCGGGCTCCGCGGGCGCGGGCGCGGGCGTGGCCTTGGCGGGGGCGGCGGGGGCGGCGTTGGCGGCGGCGCCGCTGGCCAGCGCGCGGCCGCGGGCGGCCGCCAGCGGGGAGCGCGCCGCGGCGCCGCGCGCGCTCAGCAGCGGGTTGACGCGGCCGCGCGCGGCGGGCGTGGGCGCGGGCGACGGCGCCGCCACCGCCTCCTCGTCCTCCTCGTAGTCGTACTCCTCGGCGCCGCCCGCGGGCGCGGGGGCGGGGGCGGGCGCGGCGGCGGCCGCGGCCACGCACAGCGCCACCAGCAGCCTGCCACACACAAACACAGACGGGCGTTAGACGCGTTGCTTTCACGTGTGCGAACACTGCTACAAACACCAATCGTCATTTATTGTATTACACAAAACAATAAATAAAACATTTATATACGTGATAAAACAGCTTCCACTCGACCGAGGAAGTGTTTTCTGGATTATTTTTCTCTAGTAGTTTCTTATCGTCGTGCGTAATATTTTATTTTATTTTTCCATGTGATATTTTATCAAAATAGTTGAAAAGACATACGATTATGTTGCCTCTAAGTTGAGGAAGACCAGGGTACGTAATTTTTTGAGTGTGTGGTTATATGACTGTGAATGAGTAATTCTGAGTTCTAAATAATGATTATGCCCGAACCATATCAAACAGTCTCTTTCCTGTATCGCCTTCAGTAGCAAAATCAAAATCTGAGTCAAACTTTTGAGTATCAGGAGGTTCACTAGCAATACATTATAAACCTTTAAGAAGCATAATGTTTAGAAGAAAATAAGTCGTTAGATTACATATAATCTAACGCATTTCTAATGTATCGTGATGGTTCCAATCATTGGTTCATCATTCAACCAATCAACAAAACAATATCTAAAGAAAGAAAGTGATCTCAAAGCTGTTGGCACCAAGACATTTGCCATTGCTTGCCGTAGCGAGAAAACAAGACTTGACATCCTGTTCACGTGATATTTCATTTCAACATATATTTTAGGTGCAGGGTTTCTTAAAATACCTCAGTTTAATCTGGAAATTTTTCTTCTCATGTATTGGAACTACTACTAAACGAATTCTGGTAAAATTGGGTATTTTTAGAGTTATGGCATCGTTGACAGTCCGATATCGACCGTTTAAATTAAGATGAAGTGTACATATTCTCAAATTACGTACGAGACCTAATTGCAAGTAAATAAATACTTCCATTTCGTTTTCACAAGAACATACAATAATACAAGAAATCCCGACAGATAAGGAAAGTCAGAAAAGACAGAGCTTCGCAACGTAATGGTTGACTATCATCGTGTGTAAGACGTCAAATACAATAATTGCATAATCCTACACACACGGTGATAAACGCAGGTTTTACCATGCAAAATGTGTTCTTAACCTGCTCCATTTATGCATGTAATTTCCTCGTACCTGTCAACTTGTGACATAAATCTAGTAATAGTAAAATGTGTTCAAAGCGCAGTGCAACGAAGCCGCAAACGACCGCAAGTACGAGGCGAGGCACGAGAGCGTCGGGGGACCCCTTTTCACAACATTACTTTTTAATAGGATGTGTTGTGTCGCATAAAAGTGAAAACATTAGAAGAACGTGGTAAAAAGGATTTTATTGGTTATATTTTGTAAATAAAAATGAATTTGTCTTTCGGTGTTTAATATAAATTCAGTTAATTAAAATAATACCGAAAGTGTTGGCAGAGGTGAATAAAATTTAATACAGAAGAGGAATACACAAAGAAAAAACGAAATTTAGGAATACACGTATAACCAGTGAAATCATTATACTGAACCTAATCTCGATTGGTCATCCTGGAGACGTCTTTGATATATGGTTTACAGTATACTAAATTATGTGGCATGGAACACAAAACCACGCATCGAATCGTGTGCAATCATATCATGAATGTAACGTGACGACGTGGAATGTTTAGACACTTACGAGTTCAGTCTTGAAGAAGGCTCATGCAAAAACGTCTTCGCGAACCACGTGCTTATATCTATTTCCAATAATTTTCCTGAACATCGGTCTACAAGCGCCAACGCTGACGCAACATGGAACCTTCAGATACAGATTCAGCCCTGAAGAAGGCCGATCCACAAATACCTGCGAGAACAATGCTCTGAATATTCACTGATGCCAAGAATTATACTGAACATTGACCTGCGAGTGGCAACACCGAAGCGACATGAATCCTTCTGATGGAGATACAAATTCAGCCCAGACGAAGGCCCATCCAGAGTCACCTACGGTTGATTTATTGTTTAGTGACACCGGGCACGATAACTACCAGGGTCATTAGTCCTGTAAGTGTAATGTATGCTTTTGTTCGGGAGGGAGCGGTGATCCTTCCCCCGCTGTATGGCGACATCCGGCTCCGACCTACCGGGGTAGCGGGGTTTCCTCAACCAGTTATCTCCCACCAGCGGGGCACCGCCCTAGCCAAAACAAGCTCTTAGGTACCGACAGGTCTCCCGGCATGTGTGGTAGTATAGTGCATGTTAGTGTAAGTGTGTGTAAGGATTGAGGATAGGACAAGGAAGAGAAAGGTGAGATCGCGCGCAGTCCCGTTTGTTAGGATACTGCTCCGGCATTCGCCTGGTGTAGAAACCACGGAAAACTGACGACCAGAGCAGTCGGTCGCTAGAATTCTCCTCCAGACTGCTACTGAAATGGACCTAGCTAACAAACTAGTGTCGAAAAACGCCCTACCGTGGGGACTCGAATCTAGTCACACACCTGCGAGAGCAGCGGTCTTATTGTAAAGTAATCCCCAGAGCTGCCCTGAACGTGAGCCGCGAGTGGCAACGCCGCGCCGCCGCGACATTAGCGGCTGACGCAACGAGAGGCGCCGCGGGAGGGCGTCGGGTGCAGCGGCGGGCGCGTCTTCGTCGCCCGGCCGAGCTCCCCGGGGGCGGCGTGGCGCAACGCGGCTGCGGCACAGCGGCGCGGGCTGAGGCAATCGCCGCCTTTCGCCGCTCGCCATCGCTCAGCTCGCGCCCGCAGACGCTGCGCCTCCACGCGCCGCCCCCGCCGCCCCCGCCGCCGCCTCCGCCGCCACCCCCCGCCGCCCCCGGCGCTGCCCCCGCCCCCACCGCCCCCGTTGCCGACCTCCCTGGCGCCGCCCCCGCCGCCGCCGCCCCCGCCGCCCCCGCCGCTCCCGCCGCCCCCGCCGCCCTCGCCCCCACCGCCCCCGCCGCCGCAGCGTCGGCCGCAAAGTGCACGCGACGAGATGCGACGCGACGCCCACGCCCTGGCGCTGCGCCTGACCCGCGCCTTGCGACTCCCAGGGAGCGAACCGTCATCATTAACACATCCAGGTCGCACCTCTCTGGGTAATTTTATGGCCCAGACGTCGCGCCATTTTAAAGACTGGTCGTTCTATGCTTTAATAAAGCGTCGCAATGAGGTGCTGAGAACATTTATTTGGATTTTTTTGTTTTAAGAACTAATTTTTGGCTTTGAAATTATACGTGATATCTCTATTAAAAAAAGTAAGAGACAGTTTTAAGAGTTACAAACTCAACAAATACCCCAAAATTATTAGTACGCAGATTGTTTTATAATTATAATCAAAATATCTGAACTGAATGTTTGTAGTGACGTTCAGTGCTATGTCTTTATGCAAGTTAGGACATGCTGATTTCAATAAATTACCAGTAAAAATGCGCCACTCTCCCTTTTCAGTCCGGTCGTGTCTCCTTTGCAAGTGGTACCCGAAACAACAACTGAACAAAATAGAAACATGATGCGAATCTTGTACTCGGAACTATGGTGAACATCGTCAATCGCGTCTATCGTCTATTCGACGCCCGAAACTGTTCTAAGCGTCGACCTGGAACTTTTTTCTTGGCATCGACAGCTTGCAAGCTCATGGTTCGTTGTTGTCAAATGTCCAAGCTGTCGAATAAGCTATTCGATAAGATACCTTGAGCGAAAATATTAATGATCGTTTGCGATCTATCAAGGCCGCATGTTTAATTTCAGTGTCAGAGCCTGAGCCCGGCTTCGCACTCGCAACCCAATCGTGGCTTCTGTCGCTCACATGGGAAAATCTTCAACTATCATCAACGCACCTCGGTAGGGAAAGAAATACCTCTTTCCCAATTGGGCCAGCGCCTGCCGACAGCATGGAAACGTAGAGAGCACCTGCTGTGCCTTGGAAACGTAGAGACACCGTCGTTCCCTGACAATCGCAAATTTCCACCTCTTACAATAATGGAGGCTTTTCGTGAAGGCATATCCTGTAGACTGTTGATGTCTCCAACTGTTGCTTTCTCAGAACATCATTCTCGCATCCAACACAAGAAGTTATGCTTCCTTTCACTGTTTCTTCAATAATTGAAGTTGTCTGCAGGAGTCTTCCTCTCGTAAGTCCCACTCAGTTTTTCAGGCACTTACACAGAGAGGTAGAGGCAATAAGGACATTATATTTGAAAAGGCTAGGCAATATGTCATGAATGAATAATTCAAAAAATACATTGTTTAGTTTGAAATCATGAATGCATTATCACATATTCGAAAACAATTGACAATATGACTAGATGCACGTCTTAATCACTACCTACACACTTCAAATATGTTCTTTCAAAAACGTCTTTCTCTTTTAAATAATTTTAGAGTTGAAGTAGCACTCTTCTATCATTCTCCTGTCCAAAGCACTTCACAAAATGTTCGCGAATCATTTGCTGAGTTCGCCCTGCCTACCCTGTGAAGTAGAGCGAGCGCCGAGAGGGTGGAGTGAGGGGGTGGGGAGGGGTGGGTGGGGAGGGAGGGGTGGGGCACGGCCCGGGCGCTCGCTTTCTCCGCACTGGGTCAAGGCCACGGGGTCGCTTCCGCGCACCGCCCCTCCCCCTCCCCTCCCCTCCCCCTGTGGGCTGCCGTCGGCGCCACCCCGCCTCCGCCCACCCGGACGCCCCCGTCGCACTTCACACGGCGCGACGGCGCGTGTTCGCGTCGTCATGGAGCGAAAGCTCAGCTCGCTTTGTGATCGCAACCCACTGAATGGCAGCGCAAATATGCGGAAACTGGCTGGCGTAGACGTGAAGCACGGATTACGCTCGAGGGCGGTGCAGTACTGTCGGTTTCATTATAAAGCGCTTGCTACAAAGATCGTTCAGGTTACATTTCATTACCTTAGGTGCAAATCAGTTTATTTCTTATTCTTAATTAACATTTTTCTTTTATCGCAAAATTGATTTTAATTAAGCAGAAAATCAAAATAGACAGATAAAGAGTATAAAGAAATTTTCTCAGCTTTACTGAGGAGAAATATTTCGCATTTAACCTTCTGAGTCATATATGTTAAGAAATCGAACGTGTCTACATACGCTGGTCACGATCTCCTCGAGAGAAGTACACAAAATTTATCTATTACATACTTGATATTTCCTAGAACTGACCTATGAAACGAAGTAACGGAAAAAATATTTTAGCGGGAGTGGCGACTTAATTACAATTCATTACAATAGAAAATAAATTAACTTGTTGAAACTTGATTGTTACCCGAATAAACGTATTTTAAACAATACTCGCAACTTCAAACTGTATTGAACCATTCTAACTCTAGAGATAAAAGCATCGTTTTTGGCAATATATCTTACTCATCTTTGTCGGAGTTCTTCGTGAAACCATACCGCCGTCCTGTGGACTGAAGCAGTTACATATCAGTAGTTGGGTACGATTTGAAATAGTTCTTTCCTCGGATTTATGATTGTATCTGTATGTTTTGGTGTTCCTTGTTTTCTTAAGAGGAACATTTAATTTTTGGTTTCAACACCCATCCTTGAGAAAAAAACGGGGAATAAAAAAACGAAAAATGTATGTGATTTAGAAGTCCAAAATTGCATTCGGCTTTCTGGCTTATAATCCCAAAAAATTGTTGCTCAGTTATTTTAGAAGAAGAGTTAGTTATCACTCACAATAATTAGATCAATAGCTATAAATGTGATCTTTCAGCTTTTAAAAATGATTTTCAAATTCCTGGGGATCCTGTTGATTGTTACAGCCAAATCTTCTTGTTTGGGTGTTATCAAACATTTGATGAGGGTCTTGTTTGGGTGTTATCAAACATTCGCCTTAAGGGTCGAAGAGGAAAACCCATACCAGAACATGTGGTCTCATGTATATGTTTTCAAAATTGCAATAGAATATTAGCAATTGCATGGGAAAACTAAAATTGTATTTGGTAGCGATAGTATACTCAATATTTTCATAATTTTTATCACAACTTGTTTTAACCTCTTTTTCAGTTACGATTTTAGCTGATACATTCCTTGTTTAGTAACCCAGTTACCTTCTGTATTTCGTTTTTGTAGTATGTTAATAAATATTTATATTTTGCATTTGTTGTTACTTATTGTTTTGACCTTGTTTATGAATATGTATTTTCTGTGACGATGAACATGTTCTTAAACTGCTTGAAAGTCGTTCACTAGTTATCCTAACCACATTTTGTTATTTACCAGTTTCTGTTATATTTTTAAATGCTCTGAAATTGTGAATGATGAGTTTGTGTTTCTAATATAATAATTGCAATCTCTTTTTAGTATTGATCAACTTTGCTGATAAGGACTAACAACGGCTCCCAAACCGTATCAATAAATAAACTCTCTTCGTTAGTGTCTGCAATTTTATCCTGTGGAGGTCCAAAAACTTTCATATAACAATAGCATACGATCACCTAATCTGCTCCTTGGTACCAACACCCGAGTTATGTAGCCTGCACCGGGGGCTTTACGGCAAGAGGGTGGGCTTGGGTAACCGCGCTCCGTTTATTTACGTAAAGGAGAGCATGCGCGCGTGTGTTGCGTCATGGCGCGTGCGTGGGCCGCAAACGTGGAGGTGGGAGGGGGAGGGGGAGGGGGAGGGGCGCGCGGGGCGTTCGAACGAGATGGACCGGCCGGGCGCCGTCGCGCCGTCGAAATCCAATGAAATGGCGCAACGCCTCCACAGTCACATCCCGCTGGTCGCCTGCGGGGGGAAAGAGGCCGTCACGGGCGTAATCTGACACAACGTCCTTCGGGAACTCTTCACTCAACATGGATTCATAATGGGAAAATGACTACAGCATTTGATAGTCGTTAATTAGTCAGAACTTGCTGCAGAAAAAATTAACTATTCCCTGGATGTAGAATTCTGATGAATTGCATTTACTGTAACGTTAAGCATTAATAGGAAGCTGTATTTGGACAATTATTGTCACTGAAATGTTAGACATTCATTTCATGAAACGTTTTTGTGTCAGAATCGTATTGAACACTAATAATTAAACCATTTGGTTTCTGCTGCTAACTTAGAATGAACATTTTCGCTCTTCAAGAAAAGGTATATTTCTCCTTAAATTATTGAAGTGGTCGCTACTACACGATTACAGTACCATAGCAATCAGCTTTAAAAATGTACGATATAGGGGTGGTAGAATAGGTTGATTTACCAATTTAATTGGAGGTGCAAAATTATTAGAATTTAATTAAAGGTGCATTGCATACTGTTTTTTTTCGAAAAGAGAGTTTTACCTCAACGGTTTTCTAAAATCTTGATGTACATATAGTAGTAGTTGGAAAATATTTTCTCGAGTTACACTGACATTACTTAATTCAAAACCAACTCTTCTGCAATATTATCTAAAATTATTGTAAGTAAAAGCCGACAGACAGTCTTTTTATTCGTTGATTTTTTTCTTCAAGCAGGAGAATTAAGAATGTAGATGTGCTGCTCGCCAGTGTCATATTTAATATTTATGTTTCGTTTTATGAAACGAGTTACGAAGTATTGAGGTATTTCTCATGTAATCTACGTAACTAACGGAGAGAAGCCTGAAGAAGCAATCGTATAAGGAGTGAAGGGGCCGAATCGTGAGATGAATCGAAGGACCTTTCATTAAGGAACAGGTTCGAGTTTTGTTTCAGAGGACGAGTAGAAATGTTAACGAGCGAAGCAAACCAAATTAAAAAATAAAAGATGCGATGGTTTGGTTTCCATTCCAAAGGATAAAAAGTGTTCCCGTGGAATATTGTTTTATTTTACTAGCCAGATATCTTGGAGCAATTAACCGGTATTTAATAAGAAAGTATTAAATATATATTTTAAGTATTGGAAATTAGTCACCTTTGTCTCAAGGTAATCACTTCCTCGTATGCGATCTTTTACGCTGTCTGAATTCTATGCAAATTACATAACACTTCAATGCATAATACTGCATAATACAGCCATTGGTAGGTAGATCGTTTTCATAATGAAATGTGAAATATGGATGGAAATTTGTGCTGGAATGTCAAGTTGGCAAGAAAAATTCCGGAGGAGAAAATAATGAAATTGTCATAAATTTCTGTCGAAAAAATAGAATGACAATTTTATTCAACAATGTCGCGTAAAACTGTTAACTTGATATTATAACTGTAGAAATATTACATGTGCATCGTCATAAATATTAGTTTCGTATACAACACACATGTATATCGTCTTAAATCGCTTACTAAAGCAGACTTAAAATAAAATATACTTCTTACCTATCATTCTTGTTTCTATAGGCAAATGATTTATATTACTGAATACCGTATCCGGATCCTAGCCATTATTACAGGCAGCACGACTGCATCATTATCTGAAGAGACCTTGGGTCGCGACGGAAGCAGGTGTTGCGCAAGGTTCATAGACGATGGATGGCGGCGGCGGCGGCTGTGGTTTCGCGGCTGCCACTGCGACGATGGCTACATCGCGATGTACTCGCAGTGCTATAAATAATAGTGACGGAAACATGTCATGCGGTAGAGAAGTCTAGATCGGGAAGAGAACAAGAAGACAATAGGTTACTGCTATATACGAATATGTTACAGAGGAGCATGTATAACTTTCCGAATGCGTAACGCCCATTGTCATCGTTTCTAATTAAGTGAAATCTATTTTCTCTAAAATCTATTTTTCTCTTTTGAGGTTTTTCTGTAAATTCGGTAAAGCTCTCTTTTAAAGATTGCAAAATATTTTTTTAAAAGTGTAAACATGTCCGTTTTATATTTATATTCATTCGTCCATATACGAGACACCCAGTTTTTAAAAAAATGTATGAATTCCCGTCCATATAATATTGTATTTATTTACAAATAGATAATTTTACATCCAACCTATAAATTCCATGGTAGATGAAGATAACCTCCGGTAAACGTGAAGACCAATGGTTATTTTCTGACACACGTTACTCTCTTTTGCTTACATTTGCTACATTCAACAATGTATTTCGCGTTCGCCACTTCATATCGAGAAGCTCTGCAAGCTTCCTACTAGGACTTTAGAAAAAACCTATTTACCCCCACAAGGCGCGCCACGTAGAATGTGTGGTTGGCGGTTCCGGCACGGAGAGAAGGCGGCAGCGGCGGCGACGCCAGCGGGGCGCGGGACCGGTGGAAAAACAATAGAGGGCGAGGGCGCGACAACTTTCGGCGAGTCACGAAAACGATCTCGCGCAGGCGCCACGTCGGCGCCCGGCACACGGCTCCCCGCCCCGCCCCGCCCCGCCCCGCCCCGCCCTCGGCAGGTGCGCCGCTCACGCCCGCCAGGCGCCCACGCCCTCCGCCACCGCCGCCACGCGGAACGAAGCGCCCCGTGCGGCCCGATCGTACAGTAATTTATACCTCTAAACAAAAGATTTGTATAATGTATGCTTTTGTATTGTTTCTTTTAATTTTAGATTTGTACTTTTTTATTAACTGCCTTATAGCGTACGTTTATTTGCAGTAATAAATTATTATTATTATTATTATTATTATTATTATTATTATTAAAACTAAAATTATAGCACACTTTTTAAAATATTATTTATTTGTAAGATATTTCTGAGTTTTTACTAAATATGAAGATTGGACATTTGTTTTCGTTCCCTCTTACTTTAACTCGTAAATTGCTCTTTCAAGAACACGTAATAATCCATCATGTTTTGATCACAATAAAGAGACTAAGGAATAGAACAGTAATAACATCATACTATATCCATTTATTATAGAGTGAATGTATATCAAAATATACACACGAGCAAAACGCACCATAACTATATCATAATTAAGTAAATTTCCATCGGACCTTATTGTACATTAATTTCATCCCCTCCATTCCTTAATTCTAACCACAGAGTCTGTCAACCCTAAAGAAATCCCTTCGAAATCTGAAGACGTGTTCGCGGTAAGATGAAGCCTAGCCCGCAAAAAACAAGTTGATACTTACATGGAAACGTCAAATTTTATACAAGCATGATCATAATCGCAGTACTCGTGAACAACACGAAAGAGGCATGAAACGCACTTCTAAATTTTACATCATTTTTAAAATTTTGAAAAATCGTTCACGCTATTCAGCTATACTACCAAGCAGCCTTCTGAAAATGGTGGTGTCGTTTACTGTAATCAAACATAGATTACTTTGTTTGACGTACTATACGTTAAATTGATATAATAAACACGTTGTATTTAATGCATATTTGATGTAAGTAAAATAATACGAAAGATGAAATGTACTAGATATCACTATTCTAGGAATATACTATATAAATGAACTTTTATATTACAGATATATCTGCAATAAATTACAAATTCTTATTGAATCCAGTGAAATATATAATTTTATATTACGAAACAATTCTGAAAATATTTCCTTCGTCGAAACGACAACACTAGGTGTTTATTCCTATTCTTATGCACATTTAAAATTTCAAGTAAAAAGTTCCATTAAATTTCAAGAATAAAAGTTCCATTTGTTCCCAAGAAGAAAGTAATCCTTACGTGAGATCTTTCTACAATATATTCATTTAGGGCGAAGTAAAAAATACCTAACTCACGGTATTCCTTTATAGAACTTGCTTTTCAGCACTCTGAACTTACAAAACTCGTTTAAATACCTTGTTTCCTTGTTTGTCCGCCATTGGAGAGTGTCGGAACAAGGTCATTTAGTTTCAAAAGAACGCCTTCACTGTTAATAAGTTAAAGTGAGAACACAATTATTCCTTCGAACATCGCTCGTCATTAATTTTGATCCTACAGGTAGTTTAGTTTGACTGAATACCATATACATATATATGTATATGGTAATAGAATAATATATGTAAATAGATCTCTCACTTTGGCATATTGTTGTCTGAAATGAATAATGAATTCGTAATATTAATTTCTAACTGTATTGGTTGATTTTTGCAACCTAATAACCCAGTGTAATATACACTTATATATACACAATATACTATTATTCATTTCAGACAACAGTATGCCAAAGTGAGAGATCTATTTTTTAAGGTTTATGAAATAGAATAATATTTTAAAACGCAAAACACCACAGAAACAATGACTAATAAAAATGGCATTTATTATTAATAATAAAAGTAATGTAGAACTGCGTCCCCTTCGGCTACGTGAAAGTAAACACAATCCAGACGATGACGTATGCAAGTAATAAAAGCAATTCAATTATCTTGAATTCACATTAAGTTGACATTCATTTTGTTCTTATACTCAAATCCAAATTTTAGTTTCAACAACTGTTTTATACATTTTGTTCAGAAACTATGTTAACATTAAATTAGTAATGTTATCAGCTTTCAATTACTTCTGAGTCAAAAAGAAAAGTTGCAGAACCATTCATAGAACTGTCAAATACGTCGGGGGTCCCGGCGTCCACTCACCAAAACACATTCCTCGAACAGATTCCTGTGGTCGCGGACGTGTTTACACTCAAAGGTACTGAAACAACTTTTACTACGTAATGAATCGGACCGCAGGTCATACATCTTGTTTCGTTACGTTTCCACTTCGCGAGGAAAATGAAGGAAGCAGACATGCAGACAGCATGTCTTTACCGCGGACAGTGTTTGTCGTTATTTTTTGTGCGGCCTACAAGTATTTTTTGAAGTGAAAATCAATGAAAATATGTAGAAATATGTTAAAGGATAATCCTAACCTCGTATTTGAAGTTTAGTTCTTCAAAAATTCGTGAAGTTAGAAGGTGGTTTCGTAAGAGGTGATTAACGCATACTGGCATTTCCTGTAACTATTTTTTTTGTTCCTCTCCTTAGTAATAATGATCTTGATTGCATACTTTTGAACTTCCAACTTCACTGATGTGTATTTTCTATTGGATAGACGAAAATAAATGTTTCATTGTGGCTAATATTTGGATAGACCTTTGTCAGGAAATAATGTCACATTGAGTTTCGCCACGATAAAACATTATTATTATTATTGTTATTATTATTATTGTTATTATTATTGTTATTATTATTGTTGTTATTATTATTATTACCCAATACATTCACCTATGTTATCGCTGGAGATCAGGTATTACATATTGAAAACGTTTTTAAGTCGCATATAATGGTATTTCTAACTTGCTTCGACATGCTGCAGAAAAGCATAGTATTTATATATTTTATACTCATGCATCTTATAAAATATAACATATATTTGTTAATAAGAAAGTGTGGTTAATTGATTACGAAACATATCTACAAGTGGTCGAAATAATCAGAAAAAACATGCTCTATTTTGCTCATTAGTCAAGAACGTCTGTAAGTCAGAATAACGGCTAAATTATAACGGTACAGTAAATCGCATGAGTCGATCTTTCAAGTACATGCCTGGTGATCAATTTTGAAAAAATCGACTAAACATTTCACAAATATTGTTGCTGTTTTGGGGGGGAGGGGGCGTGGGCTCTGTACCCCGCATCTAACAACTCACACAGTTTGTATCCGTCACTGTTCTGAAATCCTGTTACCAAGGAGTGAGAAAGAAGCTGCGGCGG